>JADRCD010203162.1:0-35999 GCA_019843815.1 Montemys delectorum
TCTCTCTCTCTCTCTCTCTCTCTCTCTCTCTCTCTTTCTCTCTCTCTGCCTGTCTCTCTCTCTTTTCCCTCCCCCCTCATCTCCCTCCCTTCCTCTCCCTCCCTGCCTGCCGTCCTTCCTCTCCCTCTCTCTCTACCCTCTCTCTCTCTCTCTCTCTCTCTCTCTCACCCTCTCTCTCTCTCTCTCTCTCTCTCTCTCTCTCTCTCCCTGACACCGTGTCGCACTAGTGCCTGTTGATTCTTACTCCATCAGGGGCCCTTTCCTCCCCCGTGTCAACTTTCAGTGCTGGCCGAGACCTGGCCGCCCCTGCCGTCACCACCCACATCGCGGTGCCAACGTGGTTCCGGATGCTCTGCTGAAGACCTTGGAGGTGGTTTTAGGGTCTGTCAACCAACAAACGGCGATGGAACACAGATGATGGATGTTGCTTTGAGCAATCCCTCGTTGTCACCAACCAGTGAAAGTAAAGCAAAAAATGAGAAAACAAGCAAATACCTAAAGAAACCTAAATAAAGAAATACATGCCAAGGGGGAGAGAGACACAAAATCCGCAGCCTTACACCTTAACCAGCTGCTGCATAACTTTATTTTATTTTATTTTTTTGGTATTTATTCATCAGGAATTAAAAAAAAACAAAGTTTTATTAAAGATTGAAAATTTGATACATTTTACAGGAACTAATTGTGATGTACATACGAAGTGGTAACATATTATTACTATTTTGGGGCTGGGGTGGGTGGGTGGGATGAAGAGATCTTGTGGTTTTTAAGAACCTGCCGGCAAGAATTTGCCTTGCTGTCAGCCTGGTCTACTGTATCCCAGCATCCTCTGCTGTTGCAGACGGTGCGAGTACACTTAAGGAGCTCACAGAATCCCAGTAGCACAAAATTGGGCTTTGGCAAATCATGTATTTTGTGTATAGAGGGAATCTAAGGAGAGGAATTGCTTATTTTCATATTGTATTTTAACTGTTTCTCTGATCAAAATTTTTTTACTTCCTCCTCCTATTCCTCCCCGCCCCCACACCCACCTCCCACTTCAGTCTCTGGAGTTCAATGTCTTCTCTGTCCAATCATCTCTGTTTATTTCTCCTTCCCCTCCCCACACCCCCTATCTGTGGTCATAAATATTGCATTATTCATCCTTTCAAACTGTGTATTTTCTTACAATAAAAAATGATGAAGAGAAAAAGGCTTCACTCCTTTTGCATGCACTTAAAAAAAAAAACTTAAAAAAGAAAACATTTTTCAGGTTCCAAGGAAGAGCATGATTAACTGTCAGGGCTTTTAATTATATTTGTAAATAAAAGTGTTCGTCACATGGCCTGGCTGTGTTCTTGTAGCAGGATTTCCCTTCCAGGTGTCCCTGGGGATGACTCTGAGGGCCCTCCTGGAACTGTGCTGCAGGGTCTCAGCTGCTGCTGCTCCCGCTCCCGGAAGGATGCTGACAGTAAAGCCAACCAACCTGCCAGTTTCTTCTCCCGGATGAGATGGAGGAGCGCCGTCTGACAAGCTCAGAGAGGCCGGTCCAGCCTGGCTGCCCCAGCCACAGAAGCAGGAGCCACACACATACTGTGCAGAGCCTCCCCGTGGTCTCAGGCAAGAGGACTGGACCCCACGAAGAAACGCAAGCCGTGAAGGACGCATGAGAGCACTCCCACTGGAAAATGTCCCACGGTAGCCCAGGCTCCATCCTCCCACCCCTGGTTCCTTTAACAGGAGTAACTAGATAGTAAAAATTGCACTTCCGGGATATGGTTTTGGGGTCAGGACAATCTCACACCTATAACCCTACCAGCCGGGCATATTGAAAATCGGACCTTGCTTTCTTGTCATTATTGTCTCTTTTCTTTCTTTTCTCTCTCCTTTCTTCTCTACTCTGGGTTTTGTTTTATGCCTCCACCACACCCACCCCCACCTCCCCAAAGGGCTGGCATTAAAGGCATGTGCCCATCACACCCAGCCCTGGTTTGTGTTTTTTCCTACTGACCTGAGAGCTGGGCTGCTTACACTTGCTAAGTCAGACCGAGAGCACATACAGTTCTCTGTTCTGCAGTGCTGGAGACTAAGTTCAGGCTCCTGTGCTAAGTAAGCACTCTCCCACTGAGCTAGCCCGAGCCCCCATCACTGTTCTTTGAATGCGGACCTGAGGACCATCCTTGGATCCTATGGAAGGGTGAGTTACCAAACACAAACGCAACCTGTCGGTCTCATTGTGACAAACTAATGGCATACTAAATCCGACTAGTATAAGACTACAAGTAGTTATTACCGTGGGTTAACTCCTCCACAGGGCCTATGATGACAGCCACCCAACCTCCCAGGCCACTGAGCCCCTTAGTGTCTTTGGTCAGCACATTGAAAGTAATGTTGGAGGAGCTAGGCATGGTGGCACGAGCCTCTCACCCCAGAGCTGGGGAAGTAGAGATCTCCATGAGTTTGAAGCTAGCCTGGTCTACAGAGTGAGTTCCAGGACAGCCAGAGCTATATTAGAGAAACCCTGTCTCAAAGGGGGATGGGGTGGGTTAGAGAAGACTGAAAAGATAGGTGATGGGCACGGCTTAGATGGGAGTGCCTCTATAGCCAGTGTGCTGAAGTCCAGGTCCCCAGCATATGGTCCTGTGAGGAGGTGGCTGGAACCTTTGGAAGGAATTTGGGGTTTTGTGGGTGTAGTCTTAGAGAGGATCTCAAGACTCTTCTCTTTGCTCTCTGGCTCCCTCTGTCACATGGTTCCACTGTGATGCGCTCTACTGCCAAGGCGCAGAGCCGCGGGGTCAGGCCAAAGGACCCTTCTTCTTCTTCCTTTAACGATCCCAGGTTTTTGTCACAGTAAAGACAAGCAAATCTAATCATTTCTTAGAGAACAAATAGCATACGCCACGCACAGGCATCTGCTTCCCGTGTCACAGCACGCTACCCATGCATCCTGACCAATGAGATGCTCGGACGGTGGTGGGTGGCAATGTGGGCTCTTGTTTGAGACCTATCTGATCTTAGAACTCACAACCGTCTGAGTTAGACGCCCCTCTGGTCTCTCTATGGTGACAAGTGTCCAGCTGGCTTGTGAAAAAAGAATCTTTAAACCCATAAGGTAATAGATGCCATGTATATAATATTCTCCTGTGAGGGAGCCTCTCTGGGAGAGGTCCAAGAGGGAGCTGGCTGCCGGGCAGATGGAATACGTGTCTTGCACCAAACACCTGGCACAGACAGTCTCCCTCACCTTTGTGTACTCGTGTGAGAAGGGAACAGGAATGGCCTAGAGAGGCAACAGAAACGTCTGTGAGGGCAGGAGCACGGCTCTGGGTTCCATCCCCAGCACCACAAAAATAAGCAGAGAACACCAGTCAGCATCCTCCCTTCCGGCATATAATAACTACCCCTCAGTTTAAAAATGACTATAAAAACAGGTTTATGGACTGGCAAGATAGCCCAGTGATTGCTGCCAAGACAGATAATCTAAGTTCAAACCCCAGAACCCACATGATGAAAGGCAAAACCCACTCCTGCAAATTGTCCTCTAACCTCTCCACACATGCACCATAGCATGTACGTACACATATGCACACACAAAATAAATGTTTTTAAACACATGTTTAGGCACATGGTCAGGCATATAGCTAAGGTATCACTGGTAATCCTTGATCTGTAATTATCGAGGCTGTTTACTGAGTGCCTGCCATGTGCCTATCTGAGGTGTGTCAATGTGCCTCAGACAGGGGAATCTTAGCAGTCAAATGGAGATGAACCCAGGACTGGAAGAAACCCCGGGATTAGTGATTATGATGAATGACTGATAGAAAGTCCTATGAATACAGAAGTCAGTCAGAGGCTGGTCTGACCTGTAGCCAGCCTGGGTTCCACAGTTAGACTCCATCTCAAAGCAAAGAGAAAACAAAACAAAACAAAACAAAACAAAATAACAAAGTCTCTAAACCTAAGCAGCACTCCAGAACCATCCAGAAGACTTCATTATGCATGGGGTATCCTCCGAAGTTGGGGACTTCAGTTTCTTGTTGTTTCTTAGGCAGCTTGGGTTTCGTGTAGTGCTGGGGGGAAGTTCCATGGCCTAACACACAGTTCAAAAGGACTCCTACCACTGAGCCACACCTCCACCCACCACATTCCCAGTTCTTGACTTCACAGAGGCCACTATCCTTTAAACATGTCATATGTATACATACATACATACATACATATATGTATGCATATATATGTATGTATGTATGTATGTATGTATACACACATACACACACACACTGTGATACTGATTAACAACTGCCTGTAACTCCAGTTCCAGAGGAACAGTGCCCTCTGTTGGCCTCTACAGGCACTGCACTTACATGCACATACCTCCACACAGGCACACACACACAGACATATTTTTAAATACCCTCTTTAACCAAATACACACGGAAGGAGTTGCAGAGATTAACTACGGAACAGAGACTGAAGGAAGGACAAGCCAGCCTGATATAGCTATCTCCCAAGAGGCTCTGACAGTACCTGACTAATACAGATGTAGAAACTCACAGCCATCCATTGAACTGAGTACATGGTCACCAATGAAGAGAAAGGACCTATGGAGCTGAAGAGCTTGCAACCCTTTAGGACGAACAACAACATGAACTAACTAGTACCCTCAGAGCTCCCAGGGACTCAACCACCAACCAAGGAGTACACATGGTGGGACTGAATGTTCTGGCAGCATGTGTATAGTAGAGGATTGCAAATTCGATCATCAATGGGAGGAGAGGCCCTCAGCCCAGTGAAGGTTCTGTGCCCCAGTGTAGGGGAATGCCAGGGCCAATAAGTGGTAGAGGGTAGGGTGGCAGGCATGGAGAAGAGGGAGGCAACAGGGGTTTGTTCTTGTTGTTTTTGTTTGTTTGTTTTTTAGAGGGGAAACTGGGAAAGGAGAAATTTACATGTAAATAAAGGAAATATCTAATTTAAAAAAATAAAATAAAAATAAATACTTTCTTTAAAAGCCAGAAATATGGGTTTTACCAGTTTTTTATGGGTTTTTACAGGGGTTAGGGGTGTCAGTCAGGTAACAGAAAAACCATACACAGAGCCGAGCTCCATTCCCAGCACCACATAAACCTGGCCCTGTGGTGCACAGCTGTAATCCCAGCACCTGAGAGGTGGGATTGGGGCAGTTTGATCCCCAGGACCCACAAGTGGAAGAAAGAATCGCCTACCGCAGATTGTACTCTGACTTTCACGTGTGTTGTAGTATACATGTGTGTTCATATGCACATGTGTGTACATCTACACTAGATAGTTACATAGATAATAGAGATGTGATTTGTTTTTAACTTTAAGGAACAGGCAGAAAAGAAGGCTCAGTGGTTAAGAGCATGCACTGCTCTGCAGAGGGCCTAAGTTCAGTTCCCCACACCCCACCACCTACAACTCCAGCCTGAGGATCTCACGCCCTCTTCAGGATTCCACATGTACCTTTGCTCGAATGCATGAACACACACACACACACACCATACCACACACACACCACACACCACACACACACCACACACACCACACACACACACACACACACACACACACACACCACACACTTTTTGGTTTTTCAAGACAGGATGTCTCTCTCAGTTGTAACAAGCCTTGGCTGTCCTGGACTTGGTCGGTGGATCAGCTGGCCTCAGAGCTCCACTAGCCTCTGCTTCCCGAGTTAACAATTAAAGGTGTGTGTCACTTCACCCGACTAACTTACTTTTTTTTAAATTTTGTTAAGTGCCTAATTGTGTTTTCCAATGCTAATATCAAGACTTAACTCTTAGGGATGTAAAGATAACATATATTTTATTTCTTCTGGAAGAAAACCCAAGCCAGGAACTGCCATCAAGGAAGTGATGAAACGGAAAGCATTTTGCTCTTTCTCATGTTCCCTGCTCTGCCAGGCAGTGTGAGTGCCACAGCCCAAGCCACCTAGTGGTGCTTTCCCTACTGTGATGGCTCAGCTTCCAGCTTTCTCTTGCTGACCAGGTCTGTCACAAGAGCACAAAAGCAACACACTCCTGTCAGCAGAAAGCCCATGAAGCAAGCCTGTCTCTCTCTAAAGTGACATTTATTATGCTTACCCACATGTCCCAGTGCAACTACTGAAGTAAGATTTCAACTTGCTGAAGTCAGTTTTCTCCTTCCTCCACCTGGGTCCTGGCTTTGAACTCATGATTTTTCCTGATGTGCCCAAACTCAACAATACTTCCACTTTAGCACCTCAAATGCTGGGATGGTCCAATCCGCCATTTCCAGGTCAGCCTGAAGCCTGGGGGCATCTGGGTTTTGTTGTTCTTGTTTTGAGACAGGATCTCCCTATGTAGACCAGGCTGGCCAAAAACTCACAGAAATCCACCTGCCTCCGGCCTCAAAGGCCTGCACCACCCCACCCGACTCCTCCCACTGCCCTCCAGACCTGTGGAGGGAATGAATGGTAGCAGCTCTCTGTGGCCAGCAGATCACACTGAGATTACCTCAGAGGGCTTTCACTTCACCGGCCCGCCCACCTGCCCGAGCACAGACACAGTAAGGAAATACTGGGATTTGTGAATACAATGCCTTTTATTTGTATTTGATGAGGAGGATTAACACACTCAGCAACTCTGGTGACTTTTGCTTACCCCACTGAGAAGCAAAGGGCTTAGTGGCGTCTCTCTCTCCACACAGCACTGTTCTTTCGAGGGACACAGATACCTATGCAGCCACCTGACCTGGACAGTCAGGGCTCAGCTGAGTTGGGAGTCTTGGGGTGTCTCATTTAGAGGACAGGGCCCTAAAAGCCCACCTCTAAAGACCCCACTGTGCCTGGTTCTGGACAGCGTTTCCTTGTTCAACTACTTACAGATAACACTAGCTCTGGCTCTCCTCTGTGGACCTGATCCTGGCAGAATGTTTTCTTTTTCAGAGTTGCTTCTTTTAAATCAATGATAGAATGACTCCATCAGAACACTAGACACCTCCCCAGATAGAACCTAAATTCAATCAAACTGGGATGTGACTATCCAGAATCGTAATGGCAGGCAGCAAGCAGGAAGCCACCCTAAACCTCTATCCTAGCACAGCTGAGAACTCCCTATGAGAGGGTAGGAAAGAAGGGGTGGGGGGTGGGGGAGAAACAGCATGCTTTACAAACTTAACAACACTGTGGGGTCCCCAGGAGTGCTGGCCTCCACAGCACCCCTACTTCCCTTCCAGCTGCTCGTACAGCTTGGGCACATAGTCGTCCCACTCTGCTTGGTAACACGTGCCCGCCACCGGGGCTCCCAGGTTATATTTCTTGCGGAAGGTCTCCACCTTGAACTTGCCACGATTGTCTCCAGACCTGTTGCTGAGGATGGGCTCGTCGCAGCTCAGCGGCTGTTCCTGCTCGTACACCAGCCAGACATAGCGGTGGAGACCTGCAGGGGAGGAAGTACCAGCCAGACAGTAAGTGTGGGGGTGAGGATGCACTCCAGTTGGGAACGCTCTTCCCTAACAATCACAAATCTTCAGCCTGGTTTTTCACACAGCACAACGTAAACCGAGTGTAGTGGTGCACACCTGTAACCCCAGAACTTGGATCAGAACTACCCTGAAAATTCAAGGACAGCCTGGGCTACATAAAATATGCCAAAATCATATGATTCTTAACAGCTTTTTAAAAAGTTATTTACATGTACGAGAACATAGCGAGATATAGCTATGCTGCCCGTGAGCTGCAAGGCCTCACAGACTTGCAGCAACCTTACACGAGCTATCAGAGTACACCATGTCCATTCTGGAGGACTCCAAAGCAATTCCTAGACCTAGGACATCTATCTATGCAAGCGCAATGAAGCGCAATAGAAACCCCTGCCTAGGAATACAGAAGGTGCACAGTGGCTCTATTCATAACAGCCACATCCTGGCTACGGCCCAAGTACACAGTGGGAGGAAGGCTGTACGCTGTCACAGGAATACTAATTAATGAAAGGAAATGAACTCGTCACCCAAGCGAGAATCAAGATAAGTCATCCTGTGGCTGCTCACCAGGTAACACATTCTGCCCACAAAAACATGGGATCCAAAGCGACCCGTGGAGACCCCTATCAGAAAATGCTGAGCTCCAGGGGAGCGACAGTGACAAGACCATCTCTAAGAGCTTCAGGGTAACAAGAAAAGTCTCCATCTTCCTGGGGTGTCCAAATGTGTGTGCCTCAAATTCTCTGCCTGAAACCTCTGACCCACCAGTTTCTCAGGCAAGCTCAACCTTCCAAACACCAGAGAGCTGCTGGGGTTTTATTCTTCAATGCGAAGCACGGCTCCGACTCCAGAGACTTGCTCTGCTCCCCAGTGTCTCTGGCCTGTAATTAAATCACCTGCTTTTGTAGGTGCCCTGGAGAACCTTAAAGAGTCCCCGGGAAACTTATCTCTTTATTTTCTTATGAATACTGAGAGGCCTTTGAAGCATCTGGAAGCTTCTGGGCCTATGAATACAAGGTGAGCCATGAGCAGTGGTCCTTGTCCTGACTGGACACTCATTATTCCAGTCACTTCTCTGCAGGACAATGCACAGAAGTTAGCATTCTGCCAAGTATCACCCACCACCGAGGTGGCCTTGTTCCAGAGAAAAGGAATAGCATGTAACAAGCGCCCAGTAGTAACTGTGTCTCCCACCAGCTTCAGGGTGCTTATGAGACTTGGGGAGCACTGTGGGACTTGACTCTCATGTTCCATGTCAGTATAAAACACAGTGTGTGTGTGTGTGTGTGTGTGTGTGTGTTTTCAATGTGGCTCACTACAGTCTTCCAAATCTTTTCAAAGTACCCAGCTACATTTTGGGGGAAAAGGGAGAGTTATAAAGAGATATAAAAGGCAATCTTTTTTGCTTCCTGTTTACAGGATCAGAAAGTTCCAAGATGACTCAAAGCAAAGATTACATGGAGAGTAGAGGGGGCTCAACTTCATTTGACCCACACAGAGCCCCCAGCAACCCACTCTAAGCCTCCTGCAACCCTTCCTGCCCTTTGTGCCCAGGACACTTGCCAGCCCAGTGACAGAGAGCTTGCCTAGTGTGTGAAGCCCTGGCTTTGATGTTTCAGATCCACCACAAATCATTAACAGACATCTCTCTCTAGGAGTCCAAGAGGTGGTACTACAGAGGGCCTGCCCCATGAGAACCAAAGTTCTAGCGCCCATGTCCTACAGCTAACTGTACCTGAAAGGACTTGCCTGAGGGGGAAAAGCAGGCTTCTGTTGTCCTTACGGTAAGGCTTGGAAAGAAGCTGTGGCAGTCCCTGCCCCCTCCTGCCATCCTAACACTCACCCAGCCTCCTCTCCCAGCAAGGCCCCTCCCCCCTCCCCAACACAGCCTTTACTTACCTGTGCCCTTGGGAGGCCCGGAGCCCACGTAATCTGAGAGGACAGTGCCACTGCTAATGTCATTGCCCTTCATGTTGACCACCAGGAAGTGGTGCCACTCCCTGCAGAGATGGGGGACAAGGGACTGTGAGCACCAGACACATAGCACATTCTCCATGCTGGGCCACAACAGGCAGATGATACACTAGGAAGCCACAAGCTGAGGATGTGGCTCAGGTTATCTCAGCCTGTCCCGCACCAGGGCCTGGGCTTTGTCCCCACCACTACCAAACAACTGTAACCCCAGTGGGTCTATGCATCCCTGCCTAGCAGGGACTTCCACCAGATTAAGCCATATCTGAATGGTAGCCTCTCCCCATCTTTTCCCCAACTGGCCTGAATTTGGGGTCCTTCCTGCTGGGGGCGTCCGGGTCCGTGAGGACCAGGGTGTAGAGTTTCCCAGGATCAAGGCCATCCCATGAAATGCTGCTGGGCCTATTCATAACCTGTAGAAAGGAAACAAGTTTGGGGTTAAAAATCTAGAAATGCTCTCAAAACTCAACACTTTGCAACCTTATACTCCTAAAAGGTAAAATATGAGGGTTATTTTTTTTATTAATTTATTTTACTAATGAGACAATAAAATAGTTTTTAGTAGTTTCACCCATGCAGATCAGTGGTAATTCCTGAGCATAGCCTCTACTAAAAGCCTGAAGTTTGCGGCTGGATAGACAGCTCGGCCCCAAGAACTCTTGCAAATGGTAGACATTTCCCTGCACTCCTGTCTGGAGGGGGGGGGGTGTCTTAACTCCCTGCAACTCCAGCTCCAGGGGATCTGATGCCCCTTCTGACCTACACAGCTCCCTGCTCTCTCTCGCACATAGCCACACACTCACACATAATTAAAAATAAAACGAATATTAGAAAGCCAGAAGTCTACAAAATTTTTAAATAATAAAAGTTAAAAAAAAAAGTGATTTCAAAGTCAGCCAGGGCTACAGTGCGAGACCCTACATGTCACACACAAACAAAAACACACAAACACACATGTGCGCGTGTGCGCCAGCCTCGACAACACTTCCCACGTTATTAACAGGGACAGGAGTCCAACGGTGGCAATGGATCCTCCCCTACAACCTCATTGAGGTCCTGGGCTACCTAATGCCTTTAAATATGGTGGCCAATAGGCCACTTGGAGCCAGCTGAGGTGTAATCTGCCTTCAGAAAAGGAGAACGCCCAAGGACACATACAAACTTTGGGTCAATGGAGACTGGCCAGGGCTCCAGATGGAAACTCCCAAGTCACCATCCCAAACCCTGCGCTCTAAATATCTAAAGAGAAGGTTAGACCCAGTTTCTCTGAGCTTGGAACCGCTCTTGGGCGTCAGCATCCCACTCCCACCGCCACCGCCACCGCCACCGCCACCGCCACCCCCACGGGTAACACAGGTAATGAGAAGGCACTGGCCCCGGAGTCGTTTAAAGTGCAGGCTGCTTGCTCCCTGGGGTGTGACTGCAAGCTCGGGACATTAGAAGGTTACATAAGAGGTCTCCGGCTGTCGCGTGGCGCTCCTGTCCGATGGCGGGGCTACAAAGGCTGAGTTCGAGGCCCTGGGCTCGAGGCCTGCTCCGTGCGGCAGGCCCCCGGTCTCCCCCGCGACGGGCCCACACCGTACCTGGGTGGGCGTTAGCACTTTGCCCAGCTCGTCCACATTCACCCCGGCGTAGTCGACCCGCAGGGCGTGCTGGGGCGACTCGTCCACCTCCTGCAGGCACAGCGGCCCGGCCCACTGGCTGATATCGGCGGCCATGGCGATGGACAAATGAAACACAGGCGCACGCCGAGCCCGTGTGCTGTTAATGTAGGGCGCCTGCGCAGTTGACTGCCGCCGCCGGACCAATATCAGGTCGGGCCACGCCCCTTCCTTCTCTGATTGGTTGAGCCGGAGCTGGGCGGTCCGAGCGCCAGCATGGAAGCTTCCCGCGAGGTGCCTGCAGGCCGGTACTCTGATTAATGTGGCTGCGTATCCTTTGCATTTGAAGGACTCTTTGCCCCATTTCGCAATTCCAGGTAATAAGGCCAAGCTTTCTCCCTTGCATTTCTTCAAAGCCGTCTGGTTTCTTCCCTGCATTATCTTTTGTTATTGTTTTAAAAGTTCTTTAAATGCCAAGGAAATTCAACCTCCTGGAAATCAATCGATGTGTTTGGTTTAACGGCTGAGTGCGGGTGACTCCAAAGCAGCGGTTCTGCAAGTTCTACACAGATGAAGGTCACCCATCGCCCCCTAAATGCCCACACTGGAAACTGTCTTCAATTTTTTTTTTAAGATTTATTTATTGTATAAATGAGTACACAGAAGAGGGTATCAGATTTCATTATGGGTGGTTGTGAGCCACCATGTGGTTGCTGGGATTTGAGCTCAGGACTTTCGGAAGAGCAGTCAGTGCTCTTACCTGCTGAGCCATCTCACCAGCCCGGAACTGTCTTCAATTAACCTTCCAGCTGGTGTGCCTGTAAATTTGGGCAGAATTGCATGCACATGGTTGGGAGGAATGGCTGAATCTTGGTAGAGGCTTCAGTGACAACCCCGCCTCCTAGGAGTGAATGGTGACAGACTATAAATCCTATCTTCACGGTGCCTTCAAGTAGCAACCGCTGAGATCCAGAAGGGCCGGAACAAGATATTTTATGGACAGTGTGACTTTACAAGACAAAATAGAATTCAGGTTGCCAGTTGATAGCCTCAGAATGTGGGTATTTCCTGGGTGGCTCCCAGGTCATCCCAGGGGTCCTGAAAGAGAAATGGAAAGCGTGATTGACAGCATCAGACTGAGGGAAGGTAAGCAAAGCAGCCTCCAAAGACTAGAAGCGCTCAGAAATGGATGGACATAGGTTTTTACAGTGTGTAGCTAACAGAATACAGAGGCACTCTACCCTCCAGGGACAATATGATCCCTGATTTGTTTGTTTGCTGGTTTGGGGTGTTGTTGTTGTTGTTTTGAGAGAGTTTCTCGGTGTAGCCCTGGCTGGAATCTGCTCTGTAGACTAGGCTGGCCTCACACTCAGAGCTCCGACTGCCTCTGCCTCCTGAATGCTGGGATTAAAGACTGTGCACCACCACCCAGCTCTCACGGGTTTTTTCACTTATTTATTAATTATATGTGTGTGGAGGGGATACTGGACGTGCTTGCCACAGGTCCAAGTATAGAGGTCAGAGAAAAATGGCGAGATACCTTGTCTCCTTCTATTGAACTACATGGTGCCAGCGATGGAAGGCAGGATTCTTGTAAGCTCCAGGAAACCCACTCAGATCGACCTCTCATGGATCAAATGGACTCCATCCAGATAAGTACCCCTGTCAATCGATAGCCTAAGCTCCCGCATATTCTGGAGGGTGGGATTCCTCCCCAGTTTCCTGGTTTTGTGATTCCCCTCCCCCAACCACTAAGACCATGGGCGTCAGTATTTCAAACTTCTGAACCTATTTACCAGGTATTTGTTACAGGGTTGGGAATCTGACTAAAACAAAAATACTTCTCAAACCTGCGCATTAGCTGGGCATGGTGGCACAGGCCTTTAATTCCAGCCTTTGGGAGGCAGAGGCAAACTGATCTCTCTCTGTGGCTTTTCAAGGCCAGCCTGGCCAAGTTCCAGGCTAGCCAGAGTTACATAGTGAGACCCTGTCTTTCAAAAAAACAAAAATAAAAACCCTAAAAACAAAAAGTAAAAATATGCATTGAAACTGGACAGACAAGGCTGGAGAGGTGGCTCAGTGGGTAAGAGCACCGACTGCTCTTCCAGAGGTCCTGAGTTCAAATCCCAGCAACCATATGGTGGCTTACAACCATCTGTAATGGGATCTGATGTCCTTTTCTGATGTGTCTGCTGAAGACAGCTACAGTGTATACACACACACACACACACACACACACACATATATATATATATTAAAATCTTAAAATAAAAGAAACTGGAAGATGGTTCAGTGGTTAAGAACACTTGATGCTGGGCTGGTGAGATGGCTCAGTGGGTAAGAGCATGACTGCTCTTCTGAAGGTCCTGAGTTCAAATCCCAATAGCCACATAATGGCTCACAACCATCTGTAATGAGATCTGACACCCTCTTCTGGCAATCTTTAAAAAAAAAAAAAAAAAAAAAAAAGAACACTTGGTGCTCTTCCAGAAGACCTGGGTTTGATTTCCAGCTAACAGAACAGCTGCCTATATCCAGCTCCAAAAAATCTGATGCCCTCTACTGGCTTGTGTGGGTATTGCCCACATGTGTGCACACACACACGCACGCACGCACACACACACACACATAAAGAACAATGTTTTTTGAGCCAGTTGTGGAAGACTGTATTTGCAACACTAGTTCCTATTAAGCTCCAATAGGAGAAGCTCGATTAGAAGTCTAGCCTGGACTATATACACTGTTTTTGTTTTTTTTTTTTTTTAAAGATTTTTTTTTTTTTATGTCTATGAGTACACTGTAACTGTACAGATGGCCATGAGCCATCATGTGTGTGGCTGCTCTCCGGCCCCGCTCGCTCTGGCGTAATTCACTGTAGCTATCTTCAGACAGAGGGTGTCCGATCTCATTACGGGCGTTTGTGAGCCACTGTGTGGTTGCTGGGATCCGGACTCAGGACCTTCGGAAGAGCAGTCAGTGCTCTTACCTGCTGAGCTGACTTGCCAGCCCTACACTGTTTTTTAAAAGTGTAAAAATAACAGATTTTTTTTTAGTTTTTCAATTATTTTCAAAGTGTGTGTGCACATATGGATGTGTGTGTGAGTGTATGTGTGAGTGTGTGTGCACACGCGTGTGCACGCATAAGCATTTGTGATACCTGAGGAAGCCAGAATAGGGCATGAGATTCCCTGGAGCTGGAGTTACAGCCAGTTGTGAACCTTCCAAAGTGGATGCTAGGAAGTGAACTCTCATCCTCTGAAAGAGCAGTGGATGCCTTAATTGACCAGCCATCTTTCTGGCCCCTAAAATGTGTATTTTAAAGCAATTGCCTGATGTGAATGACTTGTGAATTGTTTGGTCTGGAGTTAATTGTGGACTATAGAGGCTTCTCCTTCCCTTGCTCATTCAACAATTCAGGAAGCTGCTGAAGCTGCAAACCCAGCACAGAAGAGACCCCAGGTGGCCTACTGTGAGCAGAAGAGTGGCTGGAGCTGTCTCGAAGATCTGGGACAGAGAGAGCATCAAGGAGCTCAAGTATTTCCTTGCTTGAGCTAAGGAGCTGGGTACCCCTATTTACGTGTGTGTGTGTGTGTGTGTGTGTGTGCATGCAGGAGCCTGTAAAGGCCATGAGGGAGTCAGATCTCCTAGAACCTGTTTGTGGGAATCCTCATGTTTCCCCAGAACCAGAGTCTTGCCCTAAATCTCCAGGTAAAGATGCAGCAGTGGTGGAGTGGGGCCCAGGGAGCTTCCTGCCCAAGCACAGACACAATACCATTCAGTATGCTGTCAGTCAGTTGTGTGTTACTATGTCTCAACAGCCTCGACCAGCAAGGAAGGCACAACCCGAGAGCTCTTCTTTAAGCAGTTTATTCAAGACCTTAAACAATCTTCTGACTATCTTCTGACTGACTGACTCACTCACTCACTCACTCACTCCTCAGGCACCTCCCTCAACCCTTAAATGCTCCATCCTGAGCCTATCTCAGTAGGCCACGTGGTGCATGCAGATAGGTTGCCAAAGGTGGAAGCAAGCCAGGCAAACAAGCACAGCCAAATAAGGAGTTGTTTATCACTCTAGTGCTCCAGCAAGGAGTGGAAGCCGGTGCCATCTCAGGATGAGGCCCAGGTACACTGTACCTCCTCAGGCTTCATGTCTCCCAGGGAGGGCCAGACCCGTCCAATGCCTTTTCCACAGAGACAGGTTCTGGGGCATCAACCTGTATGCAATCAGACATGCTCTTCTTGAGGTTGCTAGCTGCAGGTGGCACACCTCAAGTGCAGTGCTAAGCCTCGAATCCTGAAAGCGACGAGCTCATAACCCAGAGGTCAATGGACAGTTATTTCTGCATGACAACAAGCCATGCTTGGGGGGACTGCCCTGCCTCAATGGCTGCAAATGCTTGAACTACCATAGCTGCATTCCGCTTCTGAACAATCCTCATCTTACACAAACACCAGAGACCAGTGAAACAGACAATCAGCAATAGGGCTAAAAGAGCACCCATGCCCGCCCACTCTTTCAGATGATTCACGGCAGAGGCGATCCAAGATGATAATCAGCGAGCCCTGCATCCACCCTCGTAGAGTTAACACTGATGATAGCCAATCTCAGCCAATTCATGAGATCCTCAAAACATGTAGACCAATTTCCTGTAAGATATTGAGACAACTGTCGAGAGAGATTAGCAGCTTGAGTAATATTTTGATATTGAATGGAAGTCATACACAATCCAGGAAATTTCCACTCACAGCCTACTTGTGCTAGCTCCCAAAGGGTATCTATTTGTTCTTACTCAGCTGCATCACGGCAGCTGCTAGTCCTGCATTAGTTAAAGGCCCTCCTAGCTCTCGGCACACCTTCATCCAAGCCTCTAGTCCCTTGTTTTTATATGGAGTAATGGCGGCTCAGCATTCCTTAGTGCACTGCTCATACACTAGTTGTTTTATCAATGGCATGGCCATGTCTGGGGCACCAAAAATTCTCCCTGCAGCTTCTACTAGTCTAGCCACAAAGTCAGAAAACAGCTCCATGGGGCCCTGTAAAATTTTTGTAAGGTTCCCGCTTACCTCCCCTTTATTAGGCAAGGACTTCCATGCCTTGATAGCAATCTGATTCACCTGCTCAAAGACTTGCAATGGGTAACCAGTCTGTTGATTAGCAAAGCAACCTTGCCCCAAAAGCATATCCCTATCCCAGGCTTGATTCCCAGCTGTGCGATTAGCGTCTGCCTGTTCATTAGCAAATTAAAGTGAAAGAGGCTGTGATCCAAATTAAAGTGAAAGAGGCTGTGACCCGTAAGTACGGACAGGGATTTTATAACCTTAAAATCCAAGGGCTCATGATAACGCTGACCCTGTGCATCTTGAAAAACTGGACAAGCAAGTGACAATTCAGTTCTAACTGTCTGCCACACTTCAGGGCAAAAGGACCTACCAGAAGCACCACCTTCTACAGGGTAAGGAGGAGGAGCAGATGGAGAGTTGATAGTGGGCCCCATATCTAGCCAAGCTCTTTTCCTTTAACGTTTTTCTTTCACAGTACTCTTTTCTGATTCCTTAATTAGGGTTTCCAACTCTTCATCTGTATCTGACCACTCTGTGTCTGTACTTTCCTTTTCTGACTTTACCGAACACTCCTCTTTTATCTGCTCTAATACTGCCTGTCCTTCCTCTACTGCTTTACAGCACCTTTGATCTTCTAGGCACCCCCTGATTAGCTTCCATACTGGTCTAACACCGCTCTTAAGCATCCCCTGCTCCCATGCAAAATCTAAATCTTTTCCAAGCTTATCCCAGCAAGCCACTGTTATGTTGCCGGACACCGCAAACCAGGGAGCTGCAGTATCACACTCACTGAGAAACCTCTCTAAAGTACTTCTATTCAGTTGTAAATTTTCTGAAGATAACAGCTCTTGAAGAGCCACAAAAATTGGGTGCGACAAAGAAGCGCCCAGAGTTACTTTCACTTCTACTTAGTTCGCTTTACCGTGAAACCTTATTGCTCCAACCCAGAATCCTTATAGCCTCTACTTCCGAGGACCTTATTGTCCCTTCTTACCTGGGAACTTACCAGCCGGCTGCCCTGACTGCAGAAAGTTCTGAGCCCCCGTAGCGGAGAGAAAGGATCTCCATACGGGCCACCATTTTGTCGCTTCCACCTCGACCAGCAAGGAAGACGCAACCCGAGACCTCTTCTTTAAGCAGTTTATTCAGGACCTTAAACAATCTTCTGACTATCTTCTGACTAACTTCTGACTAGCTTCTGACTGACTGACTGACTGACTGACTCCTTGGGCACCTTCCTTAGCCCTTAAATGCTCCATCCTGAGCCTATCTCAGTAGGCCACGGGGTGCATGCAGATAGGTTGCCAAAGGCGGAAGCAAGCCAGGCAAATAAGCACAGCCAAATAAGGAGTTGTTTATCACTCTAGCGCTCCAGCAAGGAGCGGAAGCCAGCACCATCTCAGGGCACGGCCCAGACAGCTCTCCACATTACTGTAACAAAATACCCATGACAATCAGATTATCAAGAAGAAAGGATTAGCTGGGCTCTGTCTATGATCAGATATTCCCATTGCTTTGGAGTCTGCTATGACACAGCCCAGTATGACAGACAATGTGTATCAGGGCAGATGAACAGAGAGAGGGGGGACCAGAGTTACACAATCCCCTTCAAGGTGAAGCTGCTAATGATATATGAGCCGAGATCCCAGACTCTAGCACACTGGCCCCTGGGAACTGTTTAAGGTAAAGGAGATGAAGGCGGGGGGGGGGGGGGGGAGGAGGAGAGTCAGTCAGTGTTTGGCTTATTTGTTGCTCTTGCAAAGGACCTGGGTTTGGTTCTGAACACCCTAGTGACAGCTCATAACTCTCATTAACTCCAGTTCCAGGAGATCTGCCTCCCTCTTATGTCCTTTACATGTTCCTGCATGCACACATGCATATAAACTCATACAGGCATGTATACAAATTCATGCACACAAATGCATGCATACACAGTAGTGAATATTAAAATGAAAATTATAGGCCTAGGATGTGGCTGGAATATACAACATCCACAGCAGAAACCAGGTATAGTGGTGCACACCAGAGAGCCCAGCACTCTCAGGGTAAAGGCAGGTCAGAAGGTCAAAGTCGTCTTTGAAGCACAGAGAGTTCCAATGTACTATGGGCTACATGGGACCTGAGTCAAAATGGAAGTGGAGGGTATGGGGGGATTAAAATTGTAGCATGTGTTGAAACAAGTTGGGAATTAGCAAGAGATTTATCTGTTTATTTATTTATTTATTTACTTACACACATACATCCAATGCCTTGTGCTTTTTCTGAGTTGTCATTTGTCAGCTTGTGGATCCAGCCTGTGGTTCCAGGAAGCTCTGGCTGTGGGTAGCCTCCAGTAAACCTGAGGGTTGTTTTGATTGGTAAGTGGGGTGGGATGTTCACTGATTTGGTTGGTCAGGCATGCAGCTTCTTTCCAGGAGGAATACTGCCTCTGTGCATCAAGGGAGGCTTAGAGAAAATCAAAGATCTATGTCCCCTGGGTATGTCAGCAATGGGCAACTGTAAGCTGCCACTGTGAGGCACAGAGGGTCTGAGAGTGTTGACCTCTGCACACAGGAGCTGGCTGACTCCAAGGACCCAGACTGAGCTGTGGTTTGGAAACTGCCTTCTAGTTGGTCTCCTGGATTCCTGATTCTTGGGATTATTGCACGCGTGTGCATGCGTGTGTGTGTGTGTGTGTGTGTGTGTGTGCATGCGCGTGTTCTTAGTAATCTCAAAGCTGCTGAAAACACACCCTGTACTCTCTCTGGCTTCTTTCAAAATTTTCTTTTAAAGAGTCAGGAAATGTATATATTTCTTTTTGAGACAGGATCTTATGTAGCCCAGGCTAGCCTTAAACTGGCTATGCAACCTAAGCCGGCCTAGAACTCTCAATCCTTCTCATATTTAGTTGGCTGTTCAGAGACCTAACAGCTCAGCTCTGTACTGAGCTCAGTCCCCCGCCTCAGTTAACCCTTTAGAGTGGCAGAACTCACCTTGTGGATTGCAATCCTTCTGGGGGGTCACATACCAGATATCTTGCATGTTACAGTTTTATAAAACAGTAGCAAAATTACAGTTATAAAGTAGCAACAAAAATAATTTCATGGTTGAGGGTCACCACAACACGAGGGACTGTATTAAAGGGTTACAGCCATAGGAAGGCTGAGAGCCAGTGGTTTAGACAATTTCTTGAGAGGCCCTGGGCCAGCAGGGGACCCATCAGTGTCATGGCCAAACTGCTGAGTCACAAGTACCAGGAGGTGACAAATCTTAAGGTGTTGTCTTAAGACTCAAAATTTGAGGTGATCATCCCACAGCAAGGGGACCCCTGCACCTTGCAGCCTGGTTCCATCCAGGCCATGAACTCACAGACGGAAGCCATTGATCCCGATACCCCCAACTCTTGTGGACTAAGTTATGTGGCCACCCCCAAATGCCTGCTTGTCTCTCTTTGAAATTTTTTTAAAAACGTATTATTCTTTTTATGTTAAGATTTTATTTGAGAGGAAGCTCCACTCCCTGGCGCTCTAATACACCCAGGATCAGAGGTGAGGAGGACTCAACATCTGTCCCAACACTGGGAGTACCTGGGACCAGCAGGACCAAGCACACAGGAACTCTGCCAGCCTAATGGCTCAGGTTTCTTCCAGTATGTCTGAGCTGGTGCCCTGAGCATACCTGCGTGCAAGCTCCACAGCCAGTCCCACAACACCCAGAGGAAGCTCCACTCCCAGGTGCTCTAAATGCCCAGCATCAGAGGTGAGGAGAATACAACATCTGTTCGAATACCGGGAGTAACTGGGACCAGCTGGACCAGGCACACAGGAACTCTGCCAGCCCAGTGGCTCAGGTTGCTTCTGGTCAGCCAGTGCCCTGAGCAGACCTTGGGCGCAAACTCTGCAGTCATTCCCAAAACACCCAAATGAAGCTCCACTCCCAAGTGCTATAACAAGCCCAGGGTCACAGGATCCCAGAATCACAGGCACAGAGACAGCTTGACTCTGAGGAGTTCTGACATAATCAGGATCACAGGAAGGACAGGCTCCAGTCAGATTTACCAGGGCAGGTAGCAGTAGAGATAACCAGATGATGCGGGGCAAGCATAAGAATATAAGCAACACAAACCAAGGTTACTTGGCATCATCAGAACCCAATACTCCCACCATTGCAAGTCCTGGACACACCATCACACTGGAAAAGCAAGATTCAGATATAAAATCACTTCTCATGATGATGATACAGGACTTTAAGAAAGACATAAATAGCACCCTCAAAGAAATACAGGAGGTTCTCGCTTCGGCAGCACATATACTAAAATTGGAACGATACAGAGAAGATTAGCATGGCCCCTACACAAGGATGACACGCAAATTCGTGAAGCGTTCCATATTTAAAAAAAAAAAAGAAGAAAAGAAATACAAGAGAACACAGGTAAACAGCTAGAAGCCCTTTAAGAGGAAACACAAAAATCCCTTAAAGAACTACAGGAAAACACAATCAAACAGGTGAAAGAAATGAGCAAAACCATCCAGAATCTAAAAATGGAAATAGAAACAATAAAGAAACCAGAAAGAGTCGGGTGGTGGTGGCACACGCCTTTAATCCCAGCACTTGGGAGGCAGAGGCAGGCGGATTTCTGAGTTCGAGGCCAGCCTGGTCTACAAAGTGAGTTCCAGGACAGAGAAACCCTGTCTCAAAAAAACCAAAAAAAAAAAAAGAAAAAGAAAAAGAAAAAAAGAAATTTATTGATTGTCATCCAATGGTGTCTCTAATTTGGTAATTGGAGAAATAGGTCCAATATTATACAATCCATATACACTTTCAGCTTGTTTGTTCGTGACAATGTCTTGGTGTGTACAACATAATGGTCTTGAGATCTTGCTTCTCCTATCTCAGCCTCTCTATTAGTAGTATTGTTTATGTTTTTACACTATACTATGGTTTTCAGAACAGCTTACATATTTTAAAAGTATTTATATACCCAAAAGAAATGTAGACAATTAAATTGGGAGGGTTTTTTTTGTTTTTTGTCTTTTGTTTTTTTGGATTTTTTTTGGTTTTTTTTTTTCAAGACAGGGTTTCTCTGTGTAGCCCTGGCTGTCCTGGAGCTCACTCTGTAGACCAGGCTGGCCTCGAACTCAGAAATCCGCCTGCCTCTGCCTCCCAAGTGCTGGGATTAGAGGCGTGTGCCACCTCCGCCCGGCTGGGAGGGGTTTTTTAAGAGAACAACAAAGAGTAAGACTGTTGGGAGGCAGAGGCAGGAGGATTTCTGAGTTCGAGGCCAGCCTGGTCTACAGAGTGAGTTCCAAGACAGCCAGGGCTACACAGAGAAACCCTGTCTGGAAAAAACAAAACAAAAAAAAAAAGGAATAAGACTGAATGCTTTGCTTGACGTTTGTAACTCTTATATCAAGTTACCACAGTAAGAGCCAAGATTTTAAGCTCTACTAATATAAAACAAACAACAAACAAAAACACTTTATATATTTATGTTCATTTAAGAAAATATTAATATTTTCTTAATGCATTATTTTGAAATATACAGTTAATACATTTGGAGTTATTTAAAATTTATATTGAGAAAAACGTATGTATTTTCAGTATTGTTGTAGACAAGCATCTACATAAGACTTAAATTGATTGTTGTTTTATATCAAACAACTTTTATAATACTCATTTTTATTGTTATAATATTTTATAAATTTTAAAGAATATGACAAAAAAGATATTGTAGGTATTGAAGGGGGATGTCTCTGGGAGGAGTTAGGGTACAAAAGGAAAACAAGAATGTGATTTAATTCTATTTACTTAAAATATGTTTTTAAATGTTAACAAATTCAAATAAATTGAAATCATGTAACTTTTCTCATTATAATACAATAAAACTTTAAAAAAGATTCTTTTAAAGAAAAAGATCTTATTTATTTTATGTGTATGAGTATACTGTAACTGTCTTCAGACACAATAGAACAGGGTATGGGGTCCCATTCTAGATTCTTGTGAGCCACCACATGGTTGCTGGGAATTGAACTCAGGACCTCTGGAAGAGCCATCAATGCACTTTTTTTTCCTTGCTCCGGCCTGCTCACTCAGGCCCTGCTTGATCCAGTCAGTCCGAAGATTTATTTATTATTATATGTAAGTACACTGTACACTGTAGCTGTCAGAGGGCATCAGATCCCATTATACATGGTTGTGAGCCACCATGTGATTTCTGGGAATTGAACTAAGGACCTCTGGAAGAGTAGAAGAGTAGTTAACTGCTGAGCCATCTCACCAGCCCTGAAATTTTTTTTTTTTTTTTTTCGAGACAAGGTTTCTCTGTATAGCCCTGGCTGTCCTGGAACTCACTCTGTAGACCAGGCTGGCCTTAAACTCAGAAATCTGCCTGCCTCTGCCTCCCAAGTGCTGGGATTAAAGGCGTGTGCCACCACGCCCGGCCTGAAATTTTTTTTTTAAGACAAGGTCTCACTATGTAGCCTTAGCTAGCCTGTAGGTCACTGTGTAGACCAAGCTAGCTTTGAACTCACAGAGCTTTATCTGCTTCTGTCTCTGGATGGAAGGTGTGTACCACCACCATTCCTGGCTTCTTTGGATTTTTGAAGTTATATTTATTATTTATTTATTTATTTATTTATTTATTTATTGGGGGTGGTGAGGCTGGGACAGAGGGCAGAGGACAACCTGAGGGAGTTGGTTCTGTGGTTTTACTGTGTGGGGCATGGATCAAACAAAGGTTATCAAGCTTGGCAGCCTTTACCCATTGAGCCATCTTGCTGCCCTGATTTGGACTTTTTTTGAGAGACAGAGTCTACCTGTCTGGCCCAGGCTGACCTAGAACTCACAATCCTCCTGCGTCAGCCTCCTGATGGCTGTGATTACAGATAGGGAGCATCTGGCCCGGCCAGGGTTAAAACTCTGGCCATATCTAGCTGTTTGGCTTCCCTTACATCGCTGTGGGGTGTGAACTATGTCTCCCACCACTGCAGACATCTTCTCCTCAATTGAAGGGCCAAAAATGTACGCCATGTGGTGAACACAGACGTCTGACTAATAGGAACTGCATATGCTATCGGCCACTTAGCTAAAAGTCTCCATAGAGACATTATTAAAACCTTTTGAATTTACCAGAATGTCAGGGAATTATCGGAACACAGCAACCTTGGATTTACTGTGACCTCTTGGACTGGTTTGAAGAAGTGAGGGGAGACATTGTCATTGATATCTGCCCAGAAGTTCAAGGTAAGTAAACAGAGACACTGGGGAACATGTGAGAGGCCCGCCAGATCTTCAGAGAAATGACAAAGTCCTCAGCGATGCTGAGTCAGATGACTCCACCCATGGTCATTAGTTGCTTTAGAGTCCAAGGGCCCTCATCCTTCTGAATGCCATTGCGACCCTTTACTACAGTTCTTCATGCTGTGGTGCCCCCCCCCAACCATGATATTATTTTCATTGCTACTTCATAACTAACCTTGGTACTGTTATGAATTGTAATGTAAATATCTGACATGCAGGATATCCGGTATGTGATCCCTAAGGGGTTGTGAACCTTGGATTTCTGGTTTTAGACAAGTTTTTGATGATGTGAAGGGGTTGCTTCTGTGTTTCTCAGTGGGAGGAGGATTTTAGCTGAGAGATGGAAGATTTCCACTTACTCCTCTTTGGAGGGCCTCGGGAGATGACTCGGGGTTGACACTGCACTCTGCTTTTCCAGAGGACCCAGCACCTACATCACATGGCTAATAGACTCCTGTAAGTCCAGCTCCAGACGGCCTGGCGCCTGCTCTGTTCTTGCCTTCCAGGCATCTACACACACACACACTCCAGCTCCAGACAGCCTGGCACCTGCTCTATTCCAGCCTTCCAGGCATCTACATACACACACACGCACACGCACACACATGCACACACAGGCGCGCACGTGCACACACACACACACATACACCAGCTCCAGACAGCCTGGCACCCTGCTCTGTTCTGGCCTTCCAGGCATCTACACACGCACATGCACACGCACACACACACACACACACACACACTCCAGCTCCAGACGGCCTGGCACTCTACTCTGTTCTGGCCTTCGAGGCATCTACACACACACACACACACACACACACACACACACAAAAGTAAAATCTTTAAGTCTCTTGAGTGTCAATTAGGCAGGTCACTCTGTATTCAGGTCTCATGGGGAACAACAGGTACATCGTTTTTATGTAAAATTTTGGGATCTAATGTCAGTGTTAATGGCAAATGAAGTGTGGTCTCTCAAACTACTTAAATTATTTCTCTTCTCTTTTCAGTGCCTACCCCCATCCAAAAGAAAATTAAGAGACTTCTCAGAGCCAGGTATAGTTGCCCAGGCCTTTAATCCCAGCAGGTAGATCTCTGTGAGTTCGAGGCTAACCTAGTCTACAGTGTGAGTTCTAGGACAGCCAGAACTATGTAGGGAGACCCTGTCTCAAACAAACAAACAAACAAACAAACAGACTCCAGCCTAGTATCTAGTACTGGGTGTAACTCAGTGATACAGGACTTACCTAGCATCTGCAATGGCCTGGATTCTGTCTCTGGCACTGCATTTAATTAAATAATTTAAAATTCTTGTGGTCTCACATATCCTGGGTTGGCCTTGAACTTGGTATGTAGCCAAAGTGAACCTGAACTTCAGATCCTCCTACCCCTACCTACAAAGTGTAGGGGTAGCACGGGGAGGGGGGTCACAGGTGCCCCATTATCCTTGGCTTATGCGATGCTGGGGATAGAAACCACAATGTTTGTCACCCAGGCTAAGCAAGTATTCTCCCTGCTGAGCTATACCCCTGGCCAGATGTGGGCTTTTAAGTCTCTTCTCTGCAACCTGAAGCATTTGCTGGGACGTGGGGAAAGACTGTCCTTGCACACGTCTGCTGGGGGCTGGGAGGAGAATTTGGTGGGATCTAGAGAGACTTCTAGCATGCTTGCTTGTGTCCCCGGTACCATCTCTTCTGACAACCTGCCTGTGCCACATTGTGAATAGACATTTGGCCTTTGTCCTATTTCTTGGCACATAACTCCTGAGGTCATTGGCCTCTCAACGTAACAAGTGAGTTGTTGTTGTTGTTTTGTTGTTGTTTTGTTTTGTTTTATCAATTCTGTTAGCTGGCTGGATTTTGGATGGAAGGTGGTCCCCAGAGAGGCCAAAGCAATGTTAGAGGGTGGGGCCTTTCACCCTCAGCTCCCTGTAGGGGGGAGAGGTGGAAGGTAATCAGTTGTGTGTACATGGAAGCTTCTATAAATAAATGGTAGTGGCATAGTTCAGAAGGACTGAGATAAGCTGACCTTGGGCAGTGCCTAGAGAGGGCACCGTTCTGCATTCCTTCCCATGTGCCTTGCCTCGTGTCTGTGTCTAAGGGTCATTGTTCCCTCTGTGACATTCTTTAGAGAAGCAGTTCTGTGCCACTACACTGTAGTGAATGAACTGAGCCTGAAGTGGGTCTGTGGGAAGGTCAGAAGTGCTGAAGTACTGAAGTCAGAAGCTGAGGCATCTCCACCTACAGGTACCATCAGAACCACACAGCCCTGAGTGAGAGGCAGGTGTCTGCCACGGGAGTGACTGTGTGAGGAGAACAGCTTCACTGTGACTATGGAAATGCATGGGGACTTCACAAGAGCACCAGCTGAGCTCATGCAGGGTGGCATGAAGAAGCCCCCAAATACGTTACCTGCAAAAAGCAACCAGCAGAACAGCAATGAACATGGTGGTGCGGGACCACCAAGAGGGCTTAGAGATAAAAAGACCTGCAGCTAAGCCTGGCAGCCTGGCTCAATCCCCGAGGCCCACCTGGAGGAAGGAGAGAACTGATTCTTGCAAGCTGTTCTCTGACCACCACATTCAAGCTGTGACTTTGGGACCACAGTTTTCAAAAGAGCAAGTTGCAGTCTCTGAGTCCGAGGCCAGCCTGGTCTACAGAGCAAGTTCAGGACAGCCAGGGCTCCACAGGGAAACCCCGTCTCAAAACAAACAAAACAAAACAAAAGCCAAACAAAAAACCCAACCGTGGGCTGGAGAGATGGCTCAGCGGTTAAGAGCACTGACCGATCTTCCAGAGGTCCTGAGTTCAAATCCCAGCAGCCACATGGTGGCTCACAAACATCTGTAATGGGATCCAATGCCCTCTTCTGGTGTGTCTGAAGACAGCTACAGTGTACTCATATAAATAAAAATAAATAAATAAAAAACCAACCAATTAACTGGCTACTAAATAAATAAATGTAAAAAAAATAAATTGCTTCTCTCAAGTATTTGATCCTAGCAATAAAAACCTTTTCACCCTTAGGAAGTAATCAATTAAAATAAGAGAAGGTATTTTAAGAAAGATCCCCAAAATCAGGGTTTGGGGGTGAATGCTTCTGTTCCCCATGGCTGACACTGCGCAGAAGTCACTGTCTCCAGTATTCAAGGACAGGAGGGCCTTCGGTGAATTATCCAGAGGAATTCTTGCTTTGTGTTCCCAGCTCTCAACAACAGATCAGGGACCGTGGGATAGATACATTTTAGACTATGGGAGCCTGGGCTGTGGGTGACTCTTGGCTTTTCTCACGAGCTGTGACCTTGAAAGAGACATTGAGAAGTCTTGGCCTGCCCTGACTTCTATGGACCGCAGTGGCTCTTGGCTGAACCGAAATCTCTAAAATTCTTTTGAGTTTCTTGCATCTTGGCTGGATCGTTATCAGATGGCCTTGGTGGAGGCATCCGAAGTCCGCTCAGGACTGAGAGCGCCACCTGGTGACCAAGTTTGTAAGTAAGCTAGTCTCTTGGTTCTAGGTCCAGAAAGCATGGACAGTTGTGCTTACTTTATCTCTGTTCCCCTCTTCCCCCTTGTCTGATGACTAGACTTGGTTGTTAACTTCACACAACTCAAATCTGAGAAGAGGGAATTTCGATTGAGGAACTGCCTCCATCTTACAGCACCTGGGTACATTTGTGGTGCGTTTTCTTGATTAACCAATGGATGTCAGAGGGCCTAGCCCACTGTGGGCGTTGCTATCCCTAGGCAGTGGGCCTAAGCAAAGCTAATATGCAGCAGAGTTCCTTGGCTTCTTTCTGTTTTAGGTTTCTTCATTGGCTTCTCTTTATGATGGACTTCAAAGCATAAGCTGAAAAAAAGAAATCCTTTCCTCCTCTATTTGTCTCATCATAATGTTCACCATGGCAACCAAAGAAAAATGGAACACTTTCCTTTTTGTTGGTTGTATTGACCTCAAATTCCTGATCCTCCTGCCTCAACCTCCCAAGTGCTGGGAGGTGTATGCATCATATCCAGCTGAAACAACATAGTTTGGGGTTTTTTTGGGTTTTTTGGTTTTTGGTTTTTCGAGACAGGGTTTCTCTATATAGCCCTGGCTGTTCTGGAACTCACTCTGTAGACCAGGCTGGCTGGCCTTGAACTCGGAAATCCGCCTGCCTCTGCCTCCCAAGTGCTGGGATTAAAGGCATGCTGCCACGCAGACCTTGAGTGACCCAGTATCTGAGGCGTAAGCTTAAAGAAAGCCAGTCTCTTGCACCCGCATTGTCACCTGGCACCCCCTAACTCAGAAGTAGCCCAGATATGTCCTCGTACTAGATGCCCACCAAAATATGACAGAAAATCGGACATTGCTTTCTGACCTTTTACCAATGTTCCAACATCTTAGCCAAACCCTGGTTTGTAATGTTACCCACCCAGACTAATTGCCTCTGGCATTGTTAGGGAAATAAGGAAGGGAATACAGCATTGAAGCTTACAGAATGGGAGACTTATCCCAGGGCAAGGTCAAGTAGAATCCTCATTCTCAGTTAAGTACTGCAACTGAACCAGTCCTAGGAACCTTGAGCCGAGAGGGAGAGAGAGAGAGAGAGAGAGAGAGAGAGAGAGAGAGAGAGAGAGAGAGAATGAGTGTGTGTGTGTGTGTGTGTGTGTGTGTGTGTGTTTTTGTGTGTGTGTGACAGTGTGCAGCAGCAGCATTCTAGATAGAGGGGTCTGCATTGAGCATTTGGTCTCGCTCGCACTCTAACTAGAACTAGAACTTAGATGGATTAGAACTTAGAGTCACGCAGTCCACAGCCCCCGGGCTCAGAGTGCTCGCTTGGGCGCGGGGGTCGGGGTGGGGGGCGGTGCAGCACCAGTCGAGATTCGAGAGATTGAGCAGTCCGAGATTTGAGCATTCAGCATTCTAGATTCAGCATTCAAGATTAGAGCCTCTGTCTTCCTGGCTGGCTCACCCACAGCCCCACAGGACTCCGGCCGGGCCCATGCGGCCCGAGCATGCCCGGAGCCCGGGGGTGTTGCACCAGTCCAGAGGAGATGGCTGCTGTTTTAGACCCAGTGTATTTTAGGTAGCCTCAGATGTACCTCAACAGCTAAGCTGCCAGATTTATCATTTCTCTTTTGCAATGACTGTAAAAGTCTGATGCCATTTTTAAGAAATACATTCAGATCCTGTACTTCATGTGTCGTCTCTGCCATCATTTCTTCGCCTACGCCTCGTCGACCTGACCAGGACCCTGGGTTGAGGGAGGCCCATATCAGCTGGCCTGTAGCAGCGTGCTCCACCATTGCTCAGCTGAAACAACATACTTTTCATTCCAGTTTAGACTTGCAAGAACTGGTTTTAGTTTCTTTGTTGTTTCCAGTGTGTTTTTTAACCTCCTTGAAATATATTGTAAGTGTATCTTTTGTTGTTTTCTAAAACAACTTATTTATGTGTGTGTCAGAAGTGAGGCATGGTCTGATCATTTGGAGCTGGAGTTACAGGCAGTTTCCGAGCTGCCGACATGAGTGAGGACTGGGAACCAAACTCCAGACCTCTCGAAGAACATTACCTGCTCTTAACCACGGCCTCCTGTCTTGCCAGATGCATTTAAATTATTTTATCAGAGTCTTAAGTTGCTACCTTAGCCCTTTAGAAATTGTTAATTTGTTTTCTGTTGCTTTTGCTTGTTTTTTTTTTTTTTTTCCCAAAAGAGGGTTTTTCAGTGTAGACCAGGCTGGCCTTGAACTTTTATCATTTGCTTACCTTTGCTTCTTGAATGCAGGGATTTTAAAGCCATGTGACACCAAACAGAGCCTTTAAATTGTTATTTTTTAAAAAAGATTTTTATTTATTATGTATACAGCATTCTGCCTGCATGTATGCCTGCAGATGGGAAGAGAGCATCAGATCTCATTACAGATGGTTGTGAGCCACCATGTGGTTTCTGGGAACTGAACTCAGGACCTCCAGAAGAGCAGTCAGTGCTCTTAACCGCTGAGCCATTTCTCCAGCCCCTAAATTGTTATTTTGAAACAGAGCCTTGCAGTGTAGCACAGGCTGACCTCAAATTTGAACAAGTCCTGCCTTAGTCTCCTGAGAATCTGGAGTCACAGGGGTCACCACCACTCCAGCCCTGATAGCTTTGATAAGTCAAATACAAGGAAGAAAGAGAGAGAGAGCAGGAGGGAGGGAGGGAGAAAGAATGGTAGAGAGAAGAGAACAAACAAAAAGAAAGAAACAAACAAAACAAACTAAACAAACAGTCAAAAAGCAGCCCTGTCAGATAGCCCAGCAATTAAGACCGTGTCCTCATTCCCAGCCCCTCAGATCCCTGTAACTCCCAGCTCAAGGGGATCAGACCACAGCTCTGGCCTCTGTAAGCACTTACACACACACACACACACACACACACACACACACACTCTTAAATATTTAAAAAAAAATTTTTAAAAACAAAACCAAACCAAAAACTCATTACTCAATGAGGAAATACTAGACCCCAGCGAGTTCGTTTTATAAATAGCTGTGAGGCTGTGACAGTTTGGGAGTTTATTTCCCCTCTCTGTGTCTCCTTTTCTTCATCTGGAGAATAGCAATGTGAACGCTGAGTGGAGTTGAAGTTGGAAGGTGCTGTTGTGCCCAGTAAGAGAAAATTCTACTACTTTTTTTTTTTTTTTTTGGTTTTTTGAGACAGGGTTTCTCTGTGTAGCCCTGGCTGTCTTGGAACTCACTCTGGAGACCAGGCTGGCCTCAGAAATCTGCCTGATTCTGCCTCCCAAGTACTGGGATTAAAGGCGTGTGCCACCACTTCCCAGCAAAATTCTACATTCTTGTCCCTGGCATTTTCTCTGTTACTGTGTCAGAAGACATGGCTTATAATGTAAAAGAAGCACATTTGGCTCACAGTGCTGATGCTTGACCAGTACAGGAGCATGGGTCAACTTCCAGAGGCTTCTATACCCTGTCACACCTCCCAAAGCGGGAGGGAAGGGATTGTGTTGGGGGGAGGGGAAAAGTAGGGCTGGGGGCTGGGACTCAACCACTAGGGGGCGCTTCCTGGCACTGCAGGCACTGGGTTTGGAGCTACAACCATTCCAGAAGAGAAGGGAGTAGGAAGATCGGGAGTTCAAAGTCATCCCTACTTTATTGACAGTTTAAGCCAGCTTGAGCCATAAATGGCAAGGAAGAGAATGGACGCATAGAATGGGAAGGAACGAATGCACACAGGAATAGACTCACCTAATATCAATCTACCTCAGGCTGGCTAGCTATACCTAGACCGTGACTAATCTAGTGACATAAACTCCTCCCATTAAAACAATAATGGGAATAAAGGCCTGGCGGTGGAAGCGCACGCCTTTAATCCCAGCACTTGGGAGGCAGAGGCAGGCGGATTTCTGAGTTCGAGGCCAGCCTGGTCTACAGAGTGAGTTCCAGGACAGCCAGGGCTATACAGAGAAAAACCTGTCTCGAAAAACATAAATAAATAAATAAATAAATAAATAATGGGAATAAAGGCTTCACGATGGAAACTTTGGGAGATACACCCAAACTCTAGCGTATGCCGTGAGGGATGTGGGCACATGAAAGCCAAGGCTAACATCAGGATGCTTCCTCTGTAGGGTCCAATTTTGTGCACGGTCTCTCCCTGAAAACAGGGTTTGCTGTTAGAGGCTGATCCGGCCAGCCAGCTTGCTTCTGGGCTTTCTAAAACTCACATAAAATAAAACATAAATATTAATGAAAAGAATGAGCATAGTATTTTTTAAATAATTTTTATTTTATATACATTGGTGTTTTGACTGCATGTATGTCTGGGTGAGTGTTGGATCCCTGGAATGGTGCTAGGAATTGAACCTGGGTCCTCTGAAAGAACAGCCACGGTTCTTAACTGTTGAGCCATCTCTCCACATACATCTCTTTTTAAGATTTATTTTTATGTGCATTAGTGTTTTGCCTGGTACACTTCTATGAGGGTGTTAGATCCCCCTTGAACAGGAGTTATAGTTGTGAACTGTCATGTGGGTGTTGGGAATTAAACCCCCATCTGGAAGAGCAGCCAGTGCTCTTAACCACCAAGCCAACTCTCCAGCCCCAAGCTAGATGGTTTTTGTTTGTTGGGTCTGGTTTGTTTTTAGATTTTTTTTGTGTGTGGTTCTGTTTTGTCTCTTTTGTTTGTTTGTTTTTTAAGATTTATTTATTTATTATTACATATATAAGTCCACTGTAGCTGTCCTCAGACACACCAGAAGAGGGCATCAGATCTCATTACAGATGGTTGTGAGCCACCATGGGGTTGCTGGGATTTGAACTCAGGACCTTTGTAAGAGCAGTCAGTGCTCTTACCCGCTGAGCCATCTCACCAGTCCTTGTTGTTTGTTTTTAAGACAGGGTCTTACTTTGTCGTTCTGGTTGACCTGGATCTCACTCTATAGACCAGACTGGTCTAGAACTCAGGGAGAGTCCCCCGTCTCTGCCTCCCAAGTGTTCCTATTAAATTATCTTTAAAAAGATTTTTGTTGAGGTTAGGCCCTGGCTCTGCCTCCCAGCCCCATGTTTCCAGAAATAAGACTCAGATTCAAATTATATTTACAAATTCCTTGGCCATATGGCTAGTTAGGGAGGCTCTAATCTGACTAGATCATAAATGAAGATACCCAAGGGTTCTTCCAGAAAGTATTGTGAGTTTCTTGTTTTGTTTTGAATTCTTTCTAATAACTGTTTAGCAGTTTCTCATACAAGGCCAGACTGCTTTGCATAAAAACAACATTCTTCCCCTAAGCACAGATGCCTCCCTTTCGGCAGCCATTTATGCCTAGTCCTCTGCAGTTCAGGAGGATGGCTGTAGCCAAGTGACTATGTATTGTAGTACCAAGGTCACATCTCCCTTGATCTGATTGAGTTAGCTATGTTGTACCTATTGGAGGCTTAGCGGCTGTAGGGTGAGCTCCATTGGGGGCGGGAAGGGGGGTGGGAAGGGGGCTAACATGGAATCTTTTGTTTAGGTATGAGAGGAAGTTCAGAAATTAAAAGACAGAGTAAAATGTGAGCAATTAGGAAGAAAGAACGGGGTGGAGCAGCCAGAGTGGGAGGGGACTAAGACCCATACATAGGAGGAGTCAGAATAGGCGGGGACTAAAGCCAGTACACAGGAGGAGCCAGAGTGGGAGGAGACTAAAGCCCATGCATAGGAGCAGGCTCTGGTTGAATTTTTGTCTGGTTCCTGTGTTTGGGGCCCCATCGCAAACCAGGTAGGATGTGTTGGTGTGGAAGCAGCACCTTAGGAGGAGAAGCGCATAGAGCCCGTACTGAGATCTGCGTGCGTGTGCAGCCTTGCTGCAGCCAGGGAATGGACCTGGTCCTGAGAGTTGTTCAGCTGATCACAAAATTCTCTAAGGCTTTTGAGAGCTGCTGAGACAGAGCGGCTGCCTCTCTGCTAACGGTTTTAGTGCTGAGTCCCGAAACAAGGTCCACAGTGGTTCAAAGAGGGATGTTGGATGAAGTTGGATTCTCCACGTCAGAAGTCAGAACTGCTTTTACGGGTTTAGGGTGCAAATTACTCTTTAAAGTGTCAAAAGGGACGCTACAGAAAGAGCAGCAGTTAGAGTACCTCAGAGGAGGGTCCATCCCCGGGGTCACCGTAAAATTCAACAGATGGCAAAGATCCAGATCAAAAAGTCAGGAGGTACTAACTGTGCAAACTTGTGAGAAACCTTAAGAGACAAAGTTAACATATGTTTTGCTTAATAAGGTTAAATGGAATTGTACAGCTGGCTAGACCATGTACCAGATACCAGAGTTTCTGGAGAAGGATAAGGTAACTGTAATTAGCAGTTTGCTACATGGGACTCCTGCATAAGAAACAAGCACCTGGAAGCTTTGTAAAGGGAGTCAGTTAAAGTCATCACCTAACTGGCAATTTAAAAGAGAAGAAAAATCCTACTGAGTTGGTTGTTTTGTTTTGTTTTGTTTTTTAAATAGGATTATCTAGCAAGGTTCTCAAAGACACCACTCGGATGTCCAGAATAACTTCCCAAAGCTGGGAGTCTGATGACAGAATACCTGACAGCCTCCTTTAATCAGGGAACGGTGGTGGTTAGGGTATGGACCCTGGAATTAGCTCTTGCTAAAAGGAACATTTGAAAGCCAGGGTAAAGGGCATTGGCAACTAGCACCCCAGCCTGCTGGCTGGCTTAGGTTCAAGTTTCCCCTGTTCACAACATCCTCATATGTCTTTGGAGAGGCATTGAGGGCAGAGGAATTAATATTTGTCTCTGTTGTCTGAGACATGTAGAATATGGGTGCAGACTCTGAGAATCCACTCCATCACCTGAAGTATGAGTAGGAAGAAATTCATCTTCATGGTAGATGAGGAGGCAGTCCTTTTTGGCTTGACCAGAGATGGGAACAGCAGGCCTCTGCAGGTCTTACTTTCCCATGCATCCTTATCTGTCATGAGGGCACACGATTTATTCTGGTGGAGCTTTGCCCATTCAAGGGAAAAGGTCCTACTAGGATTTGGGGACATCCTGCCATGCAAGGGCCTTGTAAGTGTAGCCAGTTTTACTCTGGCATTTTAATTTTTTCTAAGCCATGTTTTCTGATATACCTAATTTTGAATATTATTTTTTAAAGATTTATTTATTTTATGTATATGAGTTCACCATTGCTCTCTTCAGACACACCAGAAGAGGGCATCAGACCCCATTGCAGATGGTTGTGAGCCACCATTTGGTTGCTGGGAATTGAACTCAGGACATCTGGAAGAGCAACCGCTGAGCCATCTCTCCAACCCCTGAATATTATTATTTATTTATTTTTTTTTTGGTTTTTCGAGACAGGGCTTCTCTGTATAGCCCTGGCTGTCCTGGAACTCACTCCATAGACTAGATGGCCTTGAACTCAGAAATCCACCTGCCTCTGCCTCCCTAGTGCTGGGATTAAAGGCATGTACCACCAATGCCCGGCTTGAATGTTATTTTTTAATTAAACAAGTTGACTTGAATTTGTTTTGAGTTACCTGCTTCAGACTTAACTTTGACAATGACAATATAGACAGAAGACTATGTAATGGCCAGGCAGCCATGACATACTGGAGGCAGAGGCAGGTGGGTCTCTGTGAGTTCGAGGCCAGCCTGGTCTACAGAGGGAGTTCCAGGACTGCCAAGGCTAGACAGAAAGTCCCTGTCTTTAAAAAGAAAAAAAAAGGCCAGGTGGTGGTGGTGCACACCTTTAATCCCAGCACTTGGGAGGCAGAGGCAGGTGGATTTCTGAGTTCGAGGCCAGCCTGGTCTACGGAGTGAGTTCCAGGACAGCCAGGGCTACACAGAGAAACTCTGTCTCAAAAAACCATAATAATAATAATAATAATAATAATAATAATAATAATAATAATAATAATGAAAACAGACAAAAAGCAAACAACTATAAAATGGGAGATATAGATTGGTCTCTCTCTCTTCTCTGTAAATGAATTACATTTGTAGTCAGTATCACTACAAACATAATTTGTAGCACATTGAAGAATTTGTTCATTTATAAGGTGACTGATCATTAACTTTTTTGAAGGTTAATTTGCTTTAATTTCTTTTTAGATTTTAACTTATTTAATGTATGTGAATACACTGTCGCTCTCTTCAGACACGCCAGAAGAGGGCATCAGATCCCATCACAGATGGTTGTGAGCCACCATGTGGTTGCTGGGGATTGAACTCAGGACCTCTGGAAGAACAGCTAGTGCTTTTAACCACTGAGCCATCTCTCCAGCCCTGATCATTAACTTTTATGTCTTAATTTTTTTAAAGTTTATAACAAGTTAGTAACTCTCATAAGATTAGGATTTTATAAGACAGGGTTTCTCTGTGTCATCCTGGCTGTCCTTGAACTCACTCTATAAACCAGGCTGGGCTCAAACTCAGAGATCCACCTGCATTTGCTTCCCAAGTGCTAAGATTAAAGGTGTATGCAAAGTTATAATTTTGAATTGAAACTCTTTTAGTATTAAAATAAAGTTTAAACCACAGATACATTCCACGAAGAGACTGGGAACCTCATTTTCCCACTTTTTTTTTTTTTTAAGATTTATTTATTTTATTTGTATGACTAAACTGTAGCTATTTTTAGATACACAGGAGAAGAGGACATCAGATCCCATCACAGATGGTCGTGAGCCACCATGTGGTTGCTGGGATTTGAACTCAGGACCTCTGGAGGAGCAGCCAGTCCTCTTAACCACTGAGCCACTCTCCAGCCCCCTCCCCAAGCCTTTTATACTGTACTTTTATAAACATGACAGTCTTGTATATATTTTTTTCCAAATAGTTAATGCTTAACAAAATTAGCAAAGACATAAACTGATTAGACTTACATCTTTAAGTCAGATTTTGTTAACATGAATAGACCATCATAATCTTAGGAAGTTTATAATGTTTTAGGAAATCAAGATTACCTGTATATGGACTTTCAACTACTAACTTTTTTGGTTGTTATAGGTTTTTTAAGTTGGCAAGAAAACCAAGTAGATAAGAGTATTCTGAGAACTAAACATTTGTAATTACACACATCTACACCACACCACACCACCCTCACCACACCCACACCACACCCCACACCCCCTACACACTCACCCCACCCCTCACCCTCACC
>JADRCD010203163.1:0-11920 GCA_019843815.1 Montemys delectorum
CATTCGTCCCACCATGTGTACTCTTTGGTTGGAGTTTTAGTTCCTGGGGGCTCTGAGGGCACTAATTAGTTGATATTGTTGGTCATCCTAAGGGACTACAAACCCTTCAGCTCCTTGGGTCCTTTCTCTAGCTCTTTCATTGGGGACCCTATACTCAGTCCAATGGATGGCTGTGAGTCTCTACTTCTGTATTAGTCAGGTACTGTCAGAGCCTCTCAGGAGACAGCTATCTCAGGCTCCTGTCAGCCAGCACTTGTTGGCGTCCACAATAGTGTCTAGATTTGAGACCTTGAAGTTTTAATATATTAAAACAAACAACACACACACATATACACACACACACATACACACACACACACATACACACACACACACACACACACACACACATACAATGTCTGTGTGAAGGCACATGTATGCACTGCAGTCCTGTGGGGGTTAAAGGACAGCTTGTAGGAGTTTCCTCTCTCTTTCACTTTTACGTGGGTTCCAAGGATTGAATTCAGCTTGTCAGGCTTACATGGCAAATACGTTTAGCACCTGAGGCATTTTTAAGGTCTGACCTGGAACTTTTGCTCCCTGTGTCTCCATTTTCTGAATGCTAGGATTGCAGGCGTGTACCACCACACCCAGCTGTGTGTGGCACTGTGGGCTGAGCGCAGGACTTGGCGCATGCTGGACCAGCACTCTCCCAAGCTAGCTGCAGCCTCATTCTCTAGGTTTAGCACCGCTGACTGAACATTTACTTATGTGTCAAAACACTGTAAGTAGTAGTTCCTGTGAGAAGAAGTTCTTTGAGTCCCATTTCAAAATTTTAAAGATTTATTTTTTTTCTTTTATGTATATGGGTTCACTGTTGCTTTCTTCAGACACACCAGAAGAGGGCATCGGATCCCATTACAGATAGTTGTGAGCCACCATGTGGTTGCTGGGATTTGAACTCAGGACCTCTGGAAGAGCAGTCAGTGCTCTTAACCGCTGAGCCATCTCTCCAGTCCTCCATTTGAAAATTTTAAATAGTACTTCTCTAGGTCCATGGATTTTAAGACAGCTTTTAAAAAAAAGAATTGATTTATTTATATTTTTGCTTGTATGTATGTATGTATGTATGTATGTATGTATGTATGTATGTGTGTTTTGTGTGGGTGCGTATATATGCTTGTGTGTGTGTGTATGTGTGTGTGTTTGTATGACACGTGTATGCAGGTGCTCATGGAGGCCAGAACAGGGTGGTGGACCCCCTGGAGCTGGAGTAGCAGGTGGTTGTGAACTGTGTGATGTAGGTGCTGGGAACTGAACTTGGCTTCTCTGGAGGACCAGGAAGCTCTGTAAACTCCTGAACTCTCTCTCCAGCCCCAGGATCTTTCAGCCTTTTTTGAAGCAGTCTTTGTGTATGTGCTTAACACGTCTGTGTAATGACAACCATGACGCTATGCGTATACAGCCATTGATTGGAAAAGTCTTGGAAGAACAAGTGAATACTTAGAGGGTTAGTGCTAATTTTAAATGAAGTCTTCTTAACAATCGTCAGAGCCGCCCCTCCCTCAGCCCATCCGCGGCCACTGTTCCTGCTGTCACCGCCTCCGAGAACATGGCTGTGTCTCTCACATACACACTGATCTTGGCAAATCCGCCAAGGATGTCTTCACCAAGGGCTATGGCTTTGGCTTAGTAAATCTTGATTTGAAAACGAAGTCCAAGAATGGATTGGCATTTACCAGCTCAGGCTCTGCCAACACGGAGACCACCAAAGTGAATGGCAGCCTGGAAACCCAAGTACAGAGGAACTGAGAAGTGGAACACAGACAACACCCTAGGCACTGAGATCACTGTGGACGACCAGCTTGCTCGTGGGCTGAAGCTGACCTTTGATCATCTCTCTTACCTAACACTGGGGGTGGGGGGAGAAATGCTAAAATCAAGACAGGGTACAGCAGGGCGGTGGTGGCACACGCCTTTAATCCCAGCACTTGGGAGGCAGAGGCAGGCGGATTTCTGAGTTCGAGGCCAGCCTGGTCTACAGAGTGAGTTCCAGGACAGCCAGGACTACTTAGAGAAACTCTGTCTCGAAAAACCAAAAAAAAAAAAAAAAAGACCAAAACATCGCTGGGCCCTCAATCTGGGGTGCTCTGGTGCTTGGTTATGAGGGTTGGCTGGCTGGCTTCCAAATGAATTTTGAGACCTCGAAGTCCTGAGTGACCCAGAGCAAGAGAAATGAATTCCAGCTTCATACTAATGTGAACGACGGGACAGAGTTTGGTGGCTCCATTTACCAGAAGGTGAACAAGAAGTTGGAGACTGCCGTCAATCTCGCCTGGACTGCAGGAAACAGTAACACTCGCTTTGGAATAGCAGACAAGTATCAGGTCGACCCTGATGCCTGCTTTTTGGGCAAAGAGAACAACTTCAGCCTGATTGGCTTAGGGTACACTCAGACCCTAAAACCAGGTATCAAACTGACACTGTCAGCTCTGCTGGATGGCAAGAACGTCAATGCGGGCGGCCACAAGCTTGGTTTAGGACTAGAATTTCAAGCATAAATGAACATTGTACAATAATTTTCAACTCTTTTGCAACTTAGCTACGTTCAGAATTTTAATGTTGTATGTTGGGGATTCGAGAGAGTTGATAAATGTCACGTTAGACCTCCAGGCTAAGGATGACTTGGCTTTAAGGTGTTTACCGTTTCAGAGGTACAGCAGAAACCCCATTCCAGAAAGGGGCCTTTTCAGCTGTAGGCGTGGGTTGGGGAGGAGCCGATCTAGAGATGCCAGGCTGCAAGTGGAAGCCGGGCGCGTGTGGACCCTTCGTAAATCTGTATCTAGTCCCCAGATGAAATTGTGAGCGTCGAACCCTGGTGTCCTGATCCTCAGAAGCATGTACACACCTGCATGAAAGGGATTTTTTTTTTTTTAAAGACGGATCGCCATGCCCTGTTGCCATGATGCCCTGCTCCTGCCCTATTCCATCAGTTACCTGTTTTACACCAAAAGTAGTCTTTAGGATGTGGTTAGCCTTGGGAGGCAAAGGCAGGTGGATTTCTGAGTTCGAGGCCAGCCTGGTCTACAGAGTGAATTCCAGGACAGCCAGGACTATACAGAGAAACCCTGTCTCGAAAAACAAAAAAACAAAACAAAACAAAACAAAACAAAAACAAAAAAAGGATGTGGTTAGCTATTTCTTTTGTGCCATTCTAGGGTGGAGAGGGTGGGCATGATGGAGCCAGTCATTCAGGACTTAATTCTTCCTTGTGTTGTGATGTGGTTTTCTTTCTTCTATTTTTTTTTTCATTCCTTTTTTTGCCATTGCACCCGAGTACGAAATAGCTTCCGGGTTCTCTGGCTCTGAGCTGGGCGGGTGATTGTAGTCACACCCTGACAACACTAGGGATCTAAACTGACTCCTCTTGTAGACTTACCACTATTTTTTTTTTAAAGCAGTTTAATTGGGTACATTATAGTCTTCCATTTAGTGTGGAATTAGCTCCTCCCCTTCAAATGCTGTTATTAACATCACTTAAAATAAAACTTGAATAAAATACTGAAACCTCAAACCAAACCAAAACAAAAAAGAAACAATCATCATTACCACCACTACAGAGAGAGCATTAGTAAAATACAAATTGTGGAATATGAGCTGGCAAGGTGGCTCACTGTGCAAGGGCCCTTGTCACATGTTGTGGTTAGAATAACAAACATCGGGGGCTGGTGAGATGGCTCAGCGGCTCCTCTGAAGGTCCTGAGTTCAAATCCCAGCAACCACATGGTGACTCACAACCACCCGTAATGAGATCTGACGCCCTCTTCTGGTGAGCCTGAAGACAGCTGCAATGTACTTATGTACGACAATAAATAAACCTTTGGGCCTAAGTGAGCCTGAGCGAACAGGGTCTACTGGAGCAAGTAGAGCTGACCGGAGCGAGCAGAGGTCCTAACGTCAATTCCCAACAACCAGATGAAGTGTGTACAGCTACAGTGTGTACTCATATACATAAATTTAAAAAAAAAAAGAGGGCCGAGCAGTGGTGGCGCACACCTTTAATCCCAGCACTTGGGAGGTAGAGGCAGGTGGATTTCTGAGTTCGAGGCCAGCCTGGTCTACAGAGTGAGTTCCAGGACAGCCAGGGCTACACAGAGAAACCCTGTCTCAAAAAAACAAAAAACAAAAAACAAAACAAAACAAAACAAAAATGACAACTATCCCCACAGGCTCAGATATTTGAAGTTGGTTTGGGGATGTTCAGGAAGTGCAGCCTGGCTGAGTGAAGACACCACTGATGAGCGTTAACATTTCACAGCGCTCTACTTGGAATTTGTTGTTAAAGATGGGATTGTCAGCTTCCTGCTCCTCAGATCATGCCTGCTTTGCCATGCCTCCACCCCACAGTGATGGTCTTAGTTCTCAGTGCGATAAACCAAGATAAACTCTCTTCCTTTGGTTGCCCTTGGTCCTGGTGTTTTAATCACAACAACAACAAAAAAGTAACTAGCACTCGCTAATAAAAATAAACTAAAATGGATTAGGTAGCATTGAAAGCTAGTTCAGTAGACAGAGCAGCAGCTGTTGGTGACTCGGAGTTTTCTGTGTCAATGGTTTCTAGGCAATACCGAACATATTGTTCACTACAGAGAAGGCAGCATACGCTATGGGATGCCATGAGAATTCCCAGTTAGAACCAGTTCTGGTTATGTGAACCCTGTGGCTGTGCTTGTGAGGAAGCCTTCTGTTTAGGGAGTGCTCCTAGGTCAGACTAAAGCTGTGAGTTCACGGGACAGAGGCAGCGAGTGTGTGGTACTTTGTGGCCAGCACAACTTTTAGACAAAATCACAGAGTGGTTTTAATCCCTCAGACTAACAGTGTCTGAAGCTGGTATCTCATGAGAGGGCGTCCGACAGGAACTAATCTCCCTTCCTTGTGAGTGCTGAGTCAGCTTGCAAACCCTGGGGGCTTGTCATCTTCCTCAGATGATTGTGGAAGTGTTAGAGAGCTACTTAGGGGTCATGAGTGGTGATGTGTACTGGTAGTCATAATACTCAGGACATGAAGCAGAAAAACCAGGAATTCAAGGCTAGCCTCAACTATACAGTTGTAAGCCAGCTGTGGTTATGTGGACAAAAACCTTGTCTCAAAAACAAACAGCAAAAACCATGAATGAATGAATGAATGAATGAATGAATGAATGAATGAATGGAGTCACTTAGAAGCTGGGGTATGGCTCATAGGTAGAGTGTTTGCCTTACATGCAGGAGGCCCTGGGTTCAAATCCAGCACCACCAAAACAAGTAGACAGACTCAGAGCAGAGCCCCCTTGTCAGGGCTGGAGACTGGACTCGGCAGGAATGACTTTTAGGGTTTGTCCTGTAGGTAGAAAGGATAGCAATGGCAGCCAGGTGTGGTATTGTTCACTAATCCCAGCTCTCAGGAAGCACAGACAGGTGAATCTCTGAGTTCGAGGTCCTGCCAAGTCTATATCATAGGAACTCCAGAACAGCCAAAGAAAGCTACACAGGGAGACCCTGTCTCAGGAAAGCAAATGAATCAATTAATTAAAACAAAAGCTTAAATTCACAGAGTTCTAGTAATTTTATTAGCAAATGCTTCCCTTTGATAGAATTCTGACATCCAAACCTAAGCAGATCTTCATTTCTCTTTCTCTTCAACCCCTGGCAAATGCTTATTGGTCTCTATGGATTTCCCAACTATTAATGGTTTTTTGTCTCCTCAGTTTTTTGTTTGTTTGTTTGTTTGTTTGTTTTGCGACAGAGTCTCATGGAGCCCATCCTGGCCAGGACTTCACTGTGTAGTCAAGCCTGGCTTTAAGCTTCAGATCCTCCTGCCTCAGCTCCCAAGTGCTGGCTTTACACATGTGCACAGCCACACCCGGACTCCTACTCTGGACGTTTTTAGGTGCTGGAATCATACAGTGTGTGGATTTTTTGTGTTTCTCTCACAGAGCACAATGTTTTCTTTTGAAATTAATGATTAATTTTCTCTCTTTGAAAAGTTGCCTTAACTTATTGTATATGGAGAGGAGTGGCTCACAAGTCAGGATGCTTGCGAGGAGGTCAGAGGACCGCACTGAGGTGGTTCCGTCTTCTCCCAGCTCAGGTTGTCAGGCTTGGCTGACGAGGTCTTACCCACTGAGCCATCCTGCTGACCCAGCACCATTCCTTCAAGGTATATTCATGTTATGGCCAAATAAATTAAATTTCTACTGTGGATGTTCCGCACTATGCTTATGCACTCACCAAAGGATGAGTATTTAAATTTTAGGGTTATTATGCATAATGTTATCTGCATATCCACATACTACTTTTTGGTTGACCATATGTTTCTTTTTGTTTGTGATGTGTCTTCAGTCATGTGCATATGTAGCTATCATTCCTCAGCCATGTGCACATACATATGTGGGTATAAAGACTCATTTTGTAGATTAGGCTGACCTCAATCTCACAGAAATCTGCCTGTCTCTGCATCCTGAATGATAGGTAAAGGATTGTGCCACCAAGTGTAGTCTTAAAGGAAAAGACTCTCTCATTTCCCTGTAATTTGCCAAGTAGATGAGGCTGCTGGTGGCCTCAGACCCAGCTGTCTCCGCCTCCATGAGTGCTGGGATTTTGCACTACCATGCCCAGCATTTTAACAGGGATCCTGGGGATCCAACTGGGGTCCTCGAGGTTTCAAGGCAAACCCTTTACCAAGTGAGCCATCTGTCTAACTAACTCCTCAAGCTTGTAATTCTCTTAGAAACTCAGCAGAGGGATTGTCCAGGTCAGATAGCATTCACCGTTTAGCTTCTGAGGATCTGTGGAACTGCTCCCCACAGCTGGTGTACCATTTTACATTCCTACACATCCACAAGTTCCCGTCACTCCACTGCCTCATAGACACTGTTTTAATGGGTGGCTGTCCTGGTGAGTAGGGATCCAAACTCAGGAAGATTTCCATCTATGCTACCTTGAAGTCTTAAACTTTGGATTTGTACATGGAAGTTCTTGCTAGTGAACACATTTCCCTGTGTGTGTGCGTGTGTGTGTGTGTGTGTGTGTGTGTGTGTGTGTGTGTGGTGCATGGAAGAGGCTTCTTTCTTTCTTTCTTTCTTTCTTTCTTCCTTCCTTCCTTCCTTCCTTCCTTCCTTTCTTTCTTTCTTTCTTTCTTTCTTTCTTTCTTTCTTTCTTTCTTTCTTTCTTTCTTTCTTTCTTTCTTTCTAAGACAGAGTCTTTCTTATGCCCACGCTGGCCTCAACTACTGATCTTCTTGACTCACTCTCCCAAGTAGGGGACAGGCAGGTGTCACCTTGTCAACTATACTCTTTGCCCCTGATGTCAAATTGCCCCAGAAGGGTTTGTTGACTCAGCACACCTTGGAACTTTGACCAAAATCAGTTGGCCATAGCTGAATGGGTTAACTTCTGGACTCTCGATTAAATTCTATTTCCTCAGGTATTTATTTATTTATTTATTTATTTTTGGTTTTTCGTGACAGGGTTTCTCTGTGTGGCCCTGGCTGTCCTGGAGCTCACTCTGTAGGCCAGGCTGGCCTTGAACTCAGAAATCCGCCTGCCTCTGCCTCCCAAGTGCTGGGATTAAAGGTGTGCGCCACTACCGCCCGGCTAGGTATTTATTTATTTATTTATTTATTTACTTACTTACTTACTTACTTACTTTTCTAAGTCAGGGTCTCTCCATGTGGTCTTGGCTGTCCATGGAGCACTCGATCTGGATCAGGCTGGCCTCAAACCCACGGAGATCCTCCGGTCTCCATCTTGTGAATGCTGGGGTAAAGACATGTGCCACCTTACCCTGTGACCTGTACAACTTTAATTTATAAATGCTTTTTCGACATCATTTTATTCAGTAGTTCATCTCCAAAACTTTCACATTTTAATCGAGTATTCCATCGATTTAAAATGAGCCAGGATGAACTTGCTGTGAAGGGGGAAAAAAGTTCCTAAAGATCAAGAGCATAGCTGCCGAACCATATCATTACAATTTTAGATGGTCACAATTATGTGCACAGCAACGGTAATCTCTAAAGTTTCAAATTTATGAAACTTCAGGCATCCACTTGAATATTTCAGAGGAGGAAATGACAGCAGGAATATCGCTGGTTGCTGTACAGCAAAATAAAAAGCAGGCATAGATGCAGGAAGGAATTGATGATCTTTATTTTTTCTCCTCTTCCTCGGCAAGTTACATACAATAAATAACAGTCATGTGCACAGGATTTCCTGTGGGTATTCTAATTGCATTAAAACAGCGACTGGGTAATAACTGCACAGGGATTTTTTTCTAATATTTTTCTCACTAGCAAAGATTGTTGTTGGGGACACAAGGCGTAAAGAGGGACAAAAAGGGAGTCTATGTTGGTTTCTTACACTGTGTTGGGCAAAGCATAATTTCCTTGCCATGGTCTTACATCTTGCATTTTTCCTTGTTAAGTATTATTTACCCAACCCCAACCCTGGCCATGCTGTTTGAAATAGGTCTCACCTTGCAGCCCAGACTGGCCTCAAATTTACAATCCTCCTGCCTCAGCCTCCTGAATGCTGGAACTATAGGTGAATGCCACTTTTCCTGGCATCAGATACAATTCTATTTTGCAACCCTCTTATACAGTTAACAATTTGGGGGAGCAGCATCACACACGTATATAAAAACTAGAAAATTCTCTTTAACCTTGTTGGCATCCATCAAAGAGGATAAATAACCGCTCCATACTCAAACAACTCCCAGGTGTCCATCACTAGAAGTTTGTGCTGTTCCTAAATCACAGGCTCCTTTAAGAGTCTTGTGAAAGGACAGTAGGGACATGGGGCCTTTTCTGCCGCATTCTGCCTCTATGCCCTCGCAGAGCTTCCAGCCATGTTGGACCAGAGTATCCGGAGGTTCACCACCTCCGTGGTCTGTCTCAGCTGCTATGAGGAGAGCCCAGGAAAGAATTTGCCATTTTTAATGGAAAACAAGTGGCGGTTACTGGCCATGATAACTGTATACTTTGGATCTGGCTATTCTGCTCCTTTCTTTACAGTAAGGCACCAGTTACTTAAGAAATAAGGGTGGCTAATCCCCTTAACAGAATTACAGATGTTTAAGGGAAGCGATCTGAAAACTGGATTGAACTCTTGAACTTTTTCTAGATAAGATTGTAAGAAAACTAATGACATTAAAAATGAAAAGTGTCTGTTTCCAAGGGACTTGCTTCTCGAAGCATGAACTCATTTTGAGTGATTTCTTCGTAGTCCTCATCTGCATTTACGATCCTTTATTAAAATCGCCCAGAGGTGATCATGCATTCTTCAAATCCCACCCCAAGCCCTCTCACATACAAATATGAAAAACACGACGGACAATGAAAACACACAGCACGTGCCTGCATATTAATGCTTTTGAGAGAACTGGCTTGTGATCACTCAGAGACTGTAGGACAGCCCCGTGACCTTGTCGGAAAAGGGCCCCTGAAAATGAACCTCAGAGGAAAAGAGTAGAAGAATCCGTCACTGATACCCCTGAGAATTCAAATGAATCAGAGAGCAGAGGGTAGGTGTAGCAAACCGCGTGACCCGCTCCGTATGCTTTTCCATCCGGTTGAAAAGTACGAGAGAGCATCATTTATGGCCCAAAGGCTGGAAGTTCTGCTGTTCCCCAGTAGACGGCGATGTTGCACACAAAGAGCAGTTGCATCATCGCTCTGGAGGTCCTGTGCAGCTCAAGTATTTTTTTTCAAAGTCCTATCATTTCCCCCCTACACTTATAAAAGTGAGTACTTAAGAAGAAAAACAGGTAGTTGAAGGATTGTTTTTCTATCCAGTCTCTTTAGTAGAGAAATTTCATCACATGTGACATTCCAGGAGGTTGCTTTCAAAGTCCCAAAATACGAAATGCATCTCGCAAATCATCAACTTCGTACAAGGGCTGCAGAGAAAGAGAGAGAGATAAACGGAGTGAGCGGTCTTAAACTTGAGCTGGGGGAAGGGGAAGCATTTAAACGAAGTGGGTGGCACCAGAGGAAAATAAATTGGGATGAGAACCAGGAAAATGAAGGGGGGGGGGAATTCTGGCCTGGAAGGAAGCCCACCTGAGGGGAGGTTAACAAAAGGAAAAAGTTATGAAGACTGAGCAAAGAGGAGGCAAGAGGCAGGAGTCTAAGTGGAAGCTCTGCCCTGGGCAAAGCCAGAAGAGAAAACTGGGTTGTCAGTGCCGTGAAGTAACCATTATATAAAATAATGTGTAATACAAATAAACATCTAAGAGGCTCCAGGGGTGTATGTGTGTGTGTGTGTGTATGTGTGTGTGTGTGTATGTGTGTGTGTGTGTATGAGAGAGAGAGAGAGAGAGAGAGAGAGAGAGACAGACAGACAGACAGACAGACAGACAGACTTACCAAAAGAATGCGCCGAAGCTGTCTGGTTAGCCGGACAGAGTTTTCATGTAGCCCTTCCCAGGCTTTGAAAGTTCTTTCATGATTTTCCACAAATGTGTTCCAGCAGTAAAAATAGTCTTAAAAGGAAAATAAATAAATACATTAAATAAATAAATAAATAAATAAATGGAGAAGTATGTGTGAGTGAGTGTGTGTGTGTGGGGGGGGTGCATGCGTGCACGTGCACATAAGCACGGAGTGCAGGTGAAGGTCAGAAAGTCAGAAGGTCAGACAGAGTACAGTTCGTGAGATTTCTTTTCTTCCACTGTGTGGGGTTTCAGGGATCAGACTTGAGTCCGAAGGCAAGTGCCCCTGCGGAACCATCTCTCTGACCACCACCACCACCACCATCGTGAATTTATTATTTGACTGCTAAGGGTGGAACGCAGGGCTTTGCAAATGCTGGACCAGAGTTCTGTCACTGAGCGCACCTGTAACCCTGCCAACTTCTATCTCTCAAATGCTGATAATTCTCACATTGATGTATAATTCCATCACTCAGAAGGCAGAGGCCGGAGAATTGCAAGTTGAAGGTCAGCCTGGGATAGTGAGTCCCTATCTCAAAAAGATAAAGTAATACTTTTGATATTGAGGACGAATTGAGGGTCTCGACGTAGCACCCTGCCCCCTGTTTCCCCACTGACACTCACTCTGAGTGGCAACTGAGATCGCCCTCTCCTGTGCGCAAGTCTCACCTTTGAAGGTCATGATCCCGATCTGGACCCCGGCGCGGTGCAGCCTCCGCAGCCCCTCGGGCTCAGCCTTGCGGTCTTCGCAGAAGTAGAGGCGCGCGGTGAAAATCCTCAGGCTGAGGTTTGGGTTCCATCTCAGAAACTCAGCCACGTGCCGGGCACAGTCGTAGCAGGGGCTCCAGGAGGTGAACCAGGTGACGCGGTAACACCGGCCAGGGTCCAGGTCCCAGTCCGAGATGTAGCGTAGGAACAACAATTCCACGTGGCAGCCCGACTGGGGAAAGAGCAGAGAGCGCTGGTGACGTGACAGGCATGCTCTCCCACCCAGGCCACTTGGGATGCTTGTGGGGGATGTGGTATTGGCTGACCTGGAACTCTCTGTAGACCAGGCTGGCCTCAAACTCACTGAGATCTGCCTGCTCTGCCTGCCTCTGCCTTCCAAGTGCTGGGATTCAAGGCGTGTGCCACCGCTCCCAGCACAAAGTTAATTCTCTTGCTAAGAGAGCATTTGGTGGATCCAAATCTCTTTATTACACTAGCTCTGTTGGGTAAAGAAAAGCTGCACGTTGATGGGACAAAGGATTCATCACACATCTTGCTGGGGATTACCTTTGTGTTTCCGAAGTGCCTGTTTGGACGCCGTGTTGTAAAACTGCACCTTGGCCACGAGGTGGCGCCAGGACAGTTTGTAAGGAGAGAGGAAAGCGCTTATTGAAGAGATGACCTGGAGTATGGTGTAGTAAGTGGAAGGCAATTAAGGTGTGTGTGTGTGTGTGTGTGTGTGTGTGTGTGTGTGTGTGTGTGTG
>JADRCD010203164.1:2513-30122 GCA_019843815.1 Montemys delectorum
CTGAGGTAGGGGAGGAGCTGATCTAGGGGAGGGGCTAGGGGAGGGGAAGGGCTGAAGTAGAGAGGGGCTGAGGTAGGGAGGGGCTAAGATAGGGGAGGGGCTGAGATAGAGAGGAGCTGAGGTAGGGAGGAGCTAATCTAGGGGAGGGGCTGAGGTAGGGAGGGGCTGAGGTAGGGGAGGGGCTGAGGTAGGGAGGGGCTGAGGGAGGGGAGGAGCTGAGGTAGGGGAAGGGCTGAGGTAAGAAGGAGCTGAGGTAGGGAGGGGCTGAGGTAGGGAGGGGCTGAGGTAGGGAGGGGCTGAGGTAGGGAGGAGCTGAGGTAGGGAGGGGCTGAGGTAGGGAGGGGCTGAGGTAGGGAGGAGCTGAGGTAGGGAGGGGCTGAGGTAGGGGAGGAGCTGATCTAGGGGAGGGGCTAGGGGAGGGGAGGAGCTGAGGTAGGGGAAGGGCTGAGGTAAGAAGGGGCTGAGGTAGAGAGGAGCTGATGTAGGGGAGGAGCTAAGCTAGGGGAGGGGGCTAAGGGAGGGGCTAGGGGAGGGGAGGAGCTGAGGTAGGGGAGGGGCTAAGGAAGAGACTCCCTCTTGTAAGTGCTGTTCTTTGTTATCTGGCTTCCATGAAGGGGAGCACTGAATTACTCCCTAAAGGGGAATAGATTTCCCCAGGGTCACTCACTGCCTACCCACCTTGGACCAAGAACCAAGAGTTCCTTGTGTAGGCACCATCCTTCAAGTGTCCGGACACTGTGAGGGCTGGAAGCTATGCTAGATGTGCTGTAGTGCTTGCTCAGTGTGCCCAGGGGAAGGATGATACCCTTAGCAGAGCTGCTGCAGGCCAAGCTCACCATGGGGGTGGGGCGCTGAATGAGTTGGGAATGGTGATTCAGAGCAGGGGAGGCTCCTGTTTGACTCTGTTGTGAATTTGCCACTGACTACCAACATCCCCATAGGAATAGTGGAAGACAACAGAGAGGAGAGTTTCTCCCTGCTCTGGTGTAAAACAAGTGAGTCCCAGATCAAAAGGGATTCCAGGTGTCAGTATTTTAGGTTTCTCCTTTAACTGTGCAAATGGATTTTAACTGGCTCTTTTTAAAGACAACAAAACAATCGGTTGAGAACTCTAATTACAAAGCAAGGCACAGATACTGTTTGATTTATTTACAGTGTGTCCCATTGTCCCCCAAACCACCCTTAATCAAGGAATAAGCTCCCTCCTGCACTGCACAGCTGAACACCACAGAGCACAGTACTTGAAGCTTATGTGTCAGAGTCCCATGGTCCCTGTGCCCCTAGAGAGTTGGACTGTATATTGCCAGCTAAGGAAAAATTCAAAACTCAATATACAGCATACAAATATACAAAACTCAACGGGTATCGTAAACTCAAAACCACCAGTATGTGTGCATTTACTAGTCAAAATATCTTCCTGATGACACACAGGTACGGTAGTGGGTCCAGGGCTGAACTCCAACTTCTGCCGGCATAGCCTCGCTCAGGGCTTTGATGCACACACTCACTTGCCACAAGTGCACATAGAAATTTCTTTGCAACCCAAGTGTCCAGGGTGTATGGCACCAACTTTGCAGCATGGAGCTGCCCGAGTTTAAAGTGAATCTTACTTCTTCACTCGAGCCTTTTCTGGGCCCACCCTACAGAGATTCCCAGAGAAGTGTTTCCATGGTGACTCAGTCCCTTGAAGTTATGAAGATTAACCATCACAGCCATGAAGACATGGAAACCTATCCAGACCTGTAATTGTCAATGGTGCTAAACAGACTGAAATGTCTGTTTCTGTGTCTGATTTAATATCCATGTGAGTATTAGACAAGAAACATACGGACCCTTGCCTTCTGCCAATTCAACAGCTAATAACGTCATCAGATAGCATCTCAGGCCTCTTGTAGAAACTTCCTTACCTTCGTGTAACCCACTGTCTTGGTTAGAGTTACTATCATTGTGATGGGACATCATGACCAAAAAATAAGTTGGGGGGAGGGAAGGGGTTTGTTTGGCTTCTGCTTCCACATCGATGTTCATCATTGAAGGGAGTCAGGACAGGAACTTCAGCAGAGCAGGAACCTGGAGGCAGGAGCTGATGCAGAGGCCGTGGAGGGGTGCTGCTTACTGGCTTGCTTCTTAATTGTTTATTTTTAATTTAATTTTAAAAGTATGGGCACCTATGCCTGCATGTATGTCTGAGAACCATGTGTTTGAAAGAAGAGGATGCCAATTCCCTTGGAACTGGAGTTACAAACTGTGGGGAGCTGCCAGCTGGATACTTGGAGTCAAACCCAGGTCCTCTGCAAGAGTAACAAATGTCTGTAACTTCTGAGCCACTTCCCCAAGCCCAACCAACGAGCATAGTTTGTAAAGTGTCTTAATTTATTATTTTCTTAGTCCTAATTAGGTCACCATTGCTTTGATGAACCACCACCAAAAGAAGGATCTTGGAGAGAAAGGGTTCGCTGGCTCCCACTTCCGCATCAGAGTCCATCACTGAAGGAATCAGGACAAGAACTCAAACGAGACAGGACCCTGGAGGCAGGAGCTGATGAATGGTGTACTGTTTGCGGGCTTGCTCCTCATGACTTACTCAGCCTGCTTTCTTATAGAACCACCAGCCTAGGGGCGGCCCCACCCACAATGGCCAGGGCCCTCACCCATGCATCATTAAGAAGATGCCCCACAGGCTTGCCTACAGCCAGATCTCATGGAGGCGTTTTCTCAGTTGAGGTTCCCTTCTCTGAGATGCCGTTAGTTCAAGTCAAGTGGACATAAATAATAGCCAGCACAACCGACCCCTCATCAGCTTGGCACGCAAGCACATCAGTGTTAAACCACACCATTTCCTTTCTTGTTCATCCCCAAGATCACACACTAATCAAGACATAAAGCACTTTACAAACTTTAAAAAGTCCCACAGCCTTACAGATTCAAACACCTTAATAGTTAACTCTTTGAAATATCTGGACTCCTTTAAAACCACAAGTCTCTCTCTCTCTTAAAAGTTTGAATCTCTCAGTTGTGGGCTCCTGTAAAGTAAAAAATAAATTACCTGAAGAGGGAAGAACCAGGGTACAGTCACAATCGGAACAAAGTAAAACCAAACTTCAACAGTGTAAATAACTCGATGTCCAATATGTGACATTCACCCATGACCTCCTGGGCTTGGGTCACTTCTCTGCCTCCACCCTCTGTAGCACACAGCTTGTCTTGTAGGCTTCACCTGGCTCCACTCCACCACTGCTGCTGTTCTTGGTGGTTATCCCATGGTACCGGCAGCTCCAAAATGCTGGGGTCTTCTGCGGCTACTAGGCTACTCTTTCACCAGTAGCTTCTCCTGTGCAAAGCCTCAACTTTGCTCCATGACCCCAAGAATCCTGGGGCTTCAACTGATGCTTCGGCTGCACCTTCACCAATGGCCTCTCCTGGCCTCTCACAGTGCCGAGCCTCAGCTGCTCTCCACGATCATTTCATACCTTCAAAACAGGTACCGCCGGTTGTGGTGGCGCACGCCAGTAGGATTTGCTGAGGGAGGCAGAGGCAGGAGGTAGGATTTGCTGAAGGAGGCAGAGGCAGGAGGATCACGAGTTCAAGGCCAGCCTGGACTACACATTTGGGGCTGGAGAGATGGCTCTGCAGTTAACAGCACCAACTGCTCTTCTGAAGGTCCTGAGTTCAAATCCCAGCAACCACATGGTGGCTCACAACCATCCATAATGAGATCTGATGCCCTCTTCTGGGGTGTCTGAAGACAGCTACAGTGTACTTACATATAATAATAAATCTTGAAAAACAAAACAAAACAAACAAAAACAGGTACCAAGTTCGGCTGCCAGCATGAGGCACAACCTCGGCCACCTCTGGACCACAGCTTCTGTGCGCTGACCCTAAGGAAACACTTGCCAGAAGGTTTCACCTCAGTGATGCTGGTCTCTTATTAACCACTGCCAATTTCTCCACTCCAGCTGACCGGCATCGATGGTGCCAATAAACCAGAGGTCTCACGGCAGTGGTTGGACTCTTGCTAATCACAGCTGATTCTTCAGGCCCAGCTGACCAGGACCACAGATTCCTCACGCAACAGGCCTGGTAGAATCTTTGCTTCTCCTGAAGCTTCCTAAACCAGCCCTCTGTCATCTGCTCTGCCCGCAACATTCCTATCTTCCAAGCTCCTACAGAATAGCCGCTGGCTTTTCTAGCCCCAAATTCTGCAGTCCTCCCCCAGACATCACGGTCAGGCCTGTCACAGCAATACTGCACTGGTGCCAATTTCCGTCCTAGTTAGTGATACTATTGCTGTGAGGAGACACCATGAAAAAGAAAGCACCTCGGCGAGGAGCAGGTTTGTATGACTTACATGTCCACTGAGGGAAGCCAAGGCAGGAGCTCAAGCAGGGCAGGACCCTGGAGGCAGGAGCAGATGCAGAGACCGTGGAGGGGTGCTGCTTACTGGCTTGCTCCTCATGGCTTGCTCAGCCTGCTTTCTTATAGAACCCAGGACCACCAACTCAGGGGTAGTGCCACCCACCACGGGCTGGGCCCTCCCCCATGGACCATTAAGGAAATGCCCCATAGGCTCACCTACATCCCCATCTTGTGGAGGCATTTTTCAGTGGAGGTCCTTCCTCTCAGAGATCTTCAGCTTGTGTCAACTTGACATCAAATTAGCCAGCACACTTTAATTTTAATATTTAAAATGTTTTTAATTATGTGTATGTGTTCATCTGTGGGTTTGTGCATGTGAGTGCAGTACACACGGTATTAAGTCCCCTGGAGCTGAAGTTACAGAAATCTGTGAGACACCTGATTGGGGTGCTGAGAGCTGCACCCCAGTCTTCCACAAAGAGGCATACAGCTTAACTACAGGACCGTTTCTGCAATCCTCTTTGTTCTGCTGCTACAAACATTCCATGAAACGGTTATCATGTTCAAACATGGTACTTGGGGTCTCCCGGTCCACGGTCGGAATAAGCCCTCTGCCCTTGGTTGAAGTGTGAGCTTCACTTTCTGCACCCATGCTCCCAGCATCTCTAAGCCCTTGCCGTGCCCCACAGGGCCCCACGCTCTCCCGGGACTCGGGTCATATCCACTGCACCAGATGTTTTCCAGTTGTGTCTCCTATCCTTAGAACTCCTCAGGAGCAGAAGTAGCCGCACTGGAAGAAAAATTCCATCTGGATCTCAAAGACTAGAAGCCACAGGCCGGTGAGACAGCTTAAAAACACCTCATGTTCAAAGTGGTGACAACGTGGAAGAAGAAGCGGTTTCTAGTCGAAGTCCCCATGCTACAGCCCTCAGCTCTGTTACAGTCACGGGGACGGACCTTTACAAAGGGTGGTTCTGCCGTCCTGTAACAACACCCCATAAGCAAACACGGGCCTCAGGCGCGTGGCTAGTCAGGGCAGCTCCCTCACAGTGTGACCTACACACCTTGCTGACACGGTGACCTCTGAGCAGCATTTGTCTTTCCTCAAAACTAGAGGTGACAGCCGTGGCTGTGAGAACTGATATAGACTGAAAAAACAGAAGTGACACATTTAAAATACAATTGTTACAACTCATAGGCAAACTGGCGGGTGGCTTGCCCACTGTTAAGGCCAGCAGGTTGGACGTGGGAGTCACGAACAGCCAGGCTGCAGACTCAACAGAGAGTCTGAGCTACAACCACAGAAAGGAAGCATCCCCACCCTGAGGGTGACAGCCTTCCCCTCTGCTTCTCCATCTAGTATATTGTTAACTTTGCGACATCCAACTGGGATCAGAAAAAAAAAATAATGGATGCTTTGAGCTAGCTGTGCGAACTCAGGAGCCCTCACATGGTCCAACTCCCCACAGCCCAGGTCACAAACAGGCAGCTGAGACAGGCCTGTGATCCAGGCCCTGCCCTTGTCCAGGAGGTCAACCACTGTCCTGCACTGCCTCCTCATGGGTCCTCAGGAAACAGCAGCCACGGAGCCAGTCAGGGAAGTTGGATCTGACGGGAGGCCACTAGAGGGCCACTGCTCACCTGGTCCTCTGGGTCCCACTCTCCCACCTGAAGGCTCTTCATCCATGACACCAAGGCTTTAATGACGTCCTCAGTGTGTCTACTCACTGCTGGGGGTGAGTGGGACACTGTCCAGAACTCAGAACCTTCTCAGGGGCACTGGACACCTGGACTGTCTCAGAGGGAAATAGCTAGTTCTGGTCTCATGCTGCCTGTCTGCGACCTTGGCGTTCTCTCTGCCAGGGTACACAGAGCTGAGACGGCTCTGAGGTCTTGTCCTCTGGAAACGTAGTGACGTAGCCGCCAGAGTTTCAGGGGTGCAGGTGGAGGAGGCAAAGGCACCCTCACCCCCTGGCAGAGAGGACACCAGTTCTCTCTCTCAGACATCATCTTTAACAACTGGAAGTCACGGTCTCACTTCCTGAGCTACAGATGTGGCTGGACGGGGTGGGGGACATGCTCACAGGGGTGACGGGCTCCTCTGGGCACAAAGCCGAGGGAGCCAGGTGCTTCCTGTGCAACTTGGCATAAGCAGCAAGCGACCTCCATGATGCGACACTGGCAGCGTCTGCAAGGACAACCTAGGGTCCTTCTACATTGAACATGTCTTCCTGGGGCGGGGACCTGCAGATGGCCCCTCATTCCCACTGTACCCAGTACTTCCAGTGGTCCCTGCAGCCTGGGTCTGGGTGCCAGTTGAAGCCAGTAGCTGGTGTCCCCACACTCTTTAGTGGCAGACGGAGCAGCCGTGCAGAGGGCGCCAGGTCCATGCGGTATTTCTCACTGTGTCTGCGGCACACCACAGGTGTACGAGGACAGCAACCTCTTGTCCTGGTGACTCATGAAAGCTTCCAGCCTCTGGAACCCCACGTTGCAAGCCTTCCCCCATTCTGCCCCTGTCCAGCACCTCTCCAGGATTTGGGGGGCATGCCTTGTCTATTTCTCATCAAAGACACCCTGGTGTCTGCTCTCACCGGACACTCTGATGACTCAGGTCCCCATTCCTGCTACCTTTCCCACATGTCACCGCATACGTGTAGTCACACGAGGACCTTCACGCAATTTCCACAGCTTCCATCAGAACCTGATCTGTCATGAGTTGGGTATGGCACATTGTTACCTTCCCTAAGATGGGAACTTGGATTTGAGGTTGGGGTAGTCTGTCACCTTCAGTTCAGTGGCTAAAAGTCTGTTACTTTGAGGATCTTAACATGCAAAGTGAAAAAAAAAATCAGCAAATCATAGTAGAGCCTTGCTAATGTGCTACCTATCATAAAGTCTGTTTCCCCCAAACTTGTCAACTTAGATGCTTGGTAATGTGTTAAAGATAGGTTACACAAACACAGCTCTGGCTGGTGCTGCAGTAAGGGGACGCCTGAGAGGAGCACGCAGATTTTCTGCAGCTTCCAGGTCCCACAGACCACCCCATGCTGTAGGGACTCTACCCTAACCCCACCTGTGCACAGACCTCCAAAGACTAGCATCGGCAGCAGAGTCCACAGACACTGTCTCTCCTACTCTCGTTCTTTCTCCTCAGGGTCCGCTAGTTTGAGCACCATCCTTCTCAGGTGAGTCTGCTCTGGGCCTTATGACTGCATCCCTCATCAGCTTGGCCCCCAAGCTCATCCGAGTGAACAATCCCACTCCTCTTCAGACAGGAAAAAGACCCATGACAACAGGTTTTAGCTTGGAGTTAAAGAAAAGGGCAACTGTTTAAAAACGCTCCCCTCAACTGAGACATACTGCTCACTGCTACCGTACAGAAGGTATCTGTGGAGATGAGACCCCAGGAGTCGAGAGGAGCGTCCCCATCCATAGAGCCCGCACACCTCCCCTCTCCACCAGTCAATACTCGATGGGGGTATTGACACAGCGCTTTGAGTCCTTGTCCTATTTTTAAACGCTTGATTTGTGCCTTTTCAGTTGGATCCTATTCAGCTAAAACTGTACTGTATGCTCAGCTGAGGAAGGGCAAACATCCCCGGGGCTGTGGCAATGTGTTTGCACAGACCTCAATTACAAAATTAACAGGGCAGATTGCACTGTCTGTTGAGCCGAAGAGATGACAATAAAAACCTCTAATGAAGGGAGACATGAGAAATAAGGCCTAAGGACAAATAGTCAAAAGAATGGCTTGTTTATTTATCAAATTCGATTTACTAGCCAGCTGTGTGACTCCAGTTGAGAACCCACCAGAGAGAAGGGCCTCAGTCCACTGCGGCTAAGCCCCAGCCTTAGTCAAAGCAGGACGGGGGTGGGGGGGGGGTGGGCAAGGCAGTGCCCGGATGTGACCGGACGAGGGCTGGGCCATCCCGGCCCAGCACAGAGCTTCACGTGAGCTCTAACAGCATTGGACGGGCCTGTCTGCCTGATGTCTACGTGGGGTCACAGGATTGGAGGGAGCAGGGCTGAGGCTCACTCTCTCTGGTGCGCTGAGGTTCGGAAGCCCGAAAGAGAGCCACAGACGGCTGCAGCCCCACCCTCAGCCCCATCCAGAATGCCCCTCGGACTGGACCCTATGAAGTCATGGAGGAAAGCAGGCCAGCAGGATTGGAAGCCTGACTTCCTACAAAGAGGAGGATTGCAGGCCCAGCCCCGTTGCAGAGCCAGTGGCCCGATGGGAGCACATGCCTTTGTCCTGGGACCCTAGCTTCAGGCTGCTCCATCCTGGCATCTCAAGATGATGAGATGAAATAAGTGGATGCTCCGTAGCCATCCCAGAAGTTGGCCTCCCGAGTCCCTTCAGACCAGGCATCCCCATGGTCCTCTATGCTTAACCTTCCTGCAGTGTCCGATCAGAGATCCTGGGGACCAGATCAGATCCTCCAACTCTCTCCGACTCAACAACCTTTGAGAGGGAGGCTGGGTACGGTCTCCGAGCCTCGAGACCACAATCCATGGAGCCACAGAGCAGCAGACAAGGCATAGGCTTGGCAAGGCGGGAGCTTTGCTCTCAGAGGTGCTTGGCCACTGTCTGCTTCACAAGAAATTACCACCACCAAGAAGTCCCCTGAACCACTGCAGTGAGGGTTTGAGATGAATTGTGGTAGAACTGCCCTGATGCAGACTGCTAAGATGTCAGGCGCAGGGGGTTCAGCAGGGACATCCCCAGATGGACAGCCCAGGAAGCCAGCCAAATGGCTTGTCTCGAGTGTGGAGGTTCCATAGCAATAGCTTGGACACGAAACTGCTACTTAAACCTTATTATGTGTCTGTGTGATCTATCCCATCCCATGGATCTACGCATCTGTCCCTGTGCTCGCTAGCATCATGGCATTTTGTCATGACTCCCTTGGGGACAGACGACTGTCTGAAGTTATGCCTCTGTGCTGCCAAGACTCACATCTGCACCAAATGTGAAGAGTACGTCTTCACGGGGTAGCATGTGGGCTCTCAAAAGGCCTCAGAGTGGGAGCTCTTCTTTGTCCTCTGCTCTAAGCCCAGACCCCATTCTGGGAACTTAATGGTTCTCTCATCCCGGGGTCACCTGCCTCACCGCTATGCACTCCTGACACTGCCCCCCCCCCCCTTGCTATATGTACGCTACTTTCAAATGATCCTCCAAATGGCAGGTCAACATTTCCCAATTTTATCTCCAGGAAGGAAGCCCCCTACCCAGCATGGCCTGGCTAGCCCAGTGGGTAGATCATCTCTGTTCTCTGTGTCCTATGTTCACAACATAAAATCCACAGGACATCACTGCCCACCTCATCCCTGCCCCAGGGACACTACCTGCAACTTCTGAGCCCTGCTGTGCTGCTGGGGCCTTACCCAGCCCCTTCCTAACCTGTAGCCCTTCCCCCAGTCTGATGCCACACACACAGTAACACAGGGTGGACTGAAGCCCACAAGGTTCTCCTGTGCACAGAGGAGGTCCGCCACCTCCTGTGACTGTTCAGCCCTGCTCAGACAGAATGGGCGCATGCACATGTATGGGGCAGGGACGTGGGGCAAAACGAGCAACATCATAGCACGTGCCTTTAGAAAACAGGCATTAAGACCGTGAAGGGAGCTGAACGGACCGGTGGCAATCTTGTGTGTAAGGGCACTCTCCTGTTGTACCGGGTGACAAGGAACGCAACCACGTGTGACTTCAAAGTCTGCCCGTCCAGGCACTCATTCTCAGTGCTAAAGCCAGAACGATGAACCACTGAAGTCTGGTGTCACAGATGAGAAGAAAACAAGGGGTTGAGGTGACGATATAGTCATCCTGGATGCTTCATGAAATGCGTTCCCACCTGCATGCATCAGATATGGAGGCCACCAAGCTCAAAGGTGTCCCATAGCCAGCTCCCCAAGGTGTGCTCAGGGCAGCCCCACTGGTCTCATCTGCACGGGTAGGTTCTGCTCAGAGATGTCACCGGGCTAGTAGATAGCTGAGTATATCCCAGCGCCAAGCCTACACTGAGAACAACTCATTCTCGCTCAGTCTAGTGGAGACGGTCTTGAACTGATCAAGGCTAGTGCACAGGAGAGTATTAGAGATGTGTGCAGATGTCATATCCAACACTCTCCTGCAGGGTCTTCTGTGAACCCTTAGGCCCCAGATAAGTTCAGAGTCCTGCTGACCAAGAAGGTAGGGATTGGCAAGGCAAATGGTAGGCCTCGCCCAGTGTCTGCTCTGAGACTTCTCCCATACCCTCAGCTTCACCAAGAAAAAGGTAAGAACAAACTTCGAAAGGAGAAGTGTGTTGCTCTCAGAATGGCCCTCGTCTGTCTGGTCCACCTATGGCAAACAAGCCACACTGCAGCCAGAGTGCTGTGCAAACCTATGGTGGCACAAGCCACAAATGCCGCCACCTGTTGCCTGCAGTTATCCAGTGGCCATCATCTAAAACTTAAGAAGAGACAGAAGATAGGAGATTGTACTATTTAACATATCTAAAACATTACCAATTTAATCTAAAACGGATGAGCCGGGGTGCTCCTAGCTCCAGTGCTGGCCCGCCATTGCCGCAGCTCAGCAGGGACTGCTGGTAGGGCCGGTCCTAGTCTGACTGCTCGAACTTAGCAAAACCTCCCTGAGTCACACCTCTCTGAGTCACCCCCCAGGACAAGCAGATAAATTCTGCATCCTAAGAACACGGGAGTCCCCATAAACTACCCCTCAAAGAGCCCAGGGTTGGAACTCAGGCTAGCAGGCAACTGACTTCCATACCAACCGCATGGGCACCACTGCTGCAGGCTTTGATGCGCTCCTCCCCAGTGACACATAGTGGGCACCACCCCCCAAAGTTCCCTCATCTCTCAGGCAATCTGCATCCCATGTGTCCCCCAAGGAGCTTCTGGGGTGATATCAAGTTCAGGCTACACAGCATGGGGGCGGGGGGTGGGGTGGGGGGGGAGGAACCACGTGCTTCTGGATATCCCTGGCCCGAGATGTCTGCCCCTTTGGTACATGGAAACCCCATCTTCCATGGATCCCAAACTGGCTGAATTTAAAGCCTCGAAGCCAGGGCTGGCGCTCAGCTGCAGTCCTAGCTCCAGGGAGGCCCAGGCAGAAAGCATGGCAGCGAGTCTGAGGTTGAGTACAGGAAAGGGGTTGTCACAAGAACTGTTAGGACACTGCACATACGCTACTGAACTAAAGCCAACTCCCAAAGGACAGAGATAAAACGTTAAGTCTTGTTAGCAGCCATCATTTCTTCCTTTTAGGAAAATGAGTAGAGTTTATCAAGAGCTAAAGCACTTATCTTAACACCGTAGCGCATGTGCGTGAACTGACACCTCAAGCCAGTGGGTTTTACCACTTGGCTCCTGTGATCACGACGCCTGGGGTGGGGGAGCGGTGGAAAACAGATCCCCAGAAGGACCTCAGAAGGAGAAGGCAGGATGGAGACATGCTCTAGCAGCTGCACTCCAAACTCATCAGCTCTGCCAGGCCTGCGCTGAAATTGGATCAGTAAATATACCTATGCTCTGGGGTAAATGTGCTGAGCGAGCTATAAATCTTGACAAGTAGTGGCAGCTTCCAAAACTCACTGCCTTGAACATTGTTAACGAGTTTTAAAATTGCATTTCTGTATTTCTTAAGTGTTTAGGACAAAAAAAGTAGAAACACATTATTCTTATCAACAAAAATCATAGAATTTTGTTTCTGGAAATCCATTTCCAGAATGTTTTCTCATAGACACATGTCTGTCTTTTGAGAGGCGTTTCCTTCCTCCTCCACTGTCAAACCATCACTTTTGGCATCTACCGGGGGAGGATACAGTGTTTCCATGTTTTTCAAAATATCTGCCTAGGGCTTACTCATGGTGCCATCTGCCACCACACGTAAGACTGGCAGACTCTTTTCTTCCACCCTAGGTTCCGTGAGGTGAAAGGCCTGTTACACAGCTGCCACTGCCAGGCCACATAAGGTTGCTGGTAGACCTGGTGTGTGCACCTGCTCTGAGCCCGCACCTCCCTCCCTGTGAAGGAGTGTGTTTTCGCAGGTCTTAGAGAGTAATGGTCATTGGGCAAACCCCGGCAGTGCAGTCAGGGCCAGGCCAGCCAGCCTCTCCCGACTCCTTGCCCCAAGGTTGCCACTCAAGAGCAGGATGTGGGGCTTTGGCATATGGGTTTCACAAATTATGAACTGCTACCACACCGCAGCACAGTCCACCAAAGTCCATCACTTCCCATCCACAAACCCAACAGTTTTCCGGACTACTCAGAAAGCATGTGAAACATCTGAAAGATAATGGTTTTAATTCTCTAAGTTATCACTTATGCAACATAAAAAAGGCATAATTATGTGACTGGATAAGACATTTTTACAAAAAACAAAAACAAAAACAAAAACAGTTCCCTCCATCATCTGGTCAGTAGTATATAAATATTTACAGTGAAAAAATAGGCAAGGAGAAGGGAAACCTTCAAAATCCAAGCTGATTTCTTCCTAACACTTGTCAGAACTCTGAAAATAAACTTGGCTCTCTTGGCCTCGCCTGGTTCGCCTCCGCTCAGCTGGTGGTCTGAGCTGGGCAGGCCGAGGACAGCGGCCTCCACACGGCTCCCACTCTTTGAAATGTTTTACATGTTATCTGAAACAGTAAAGTAAATATAAAACTGTAAACTCTGGGAAGGAGTGAGAACAGTGTGTGGAGGAGATGCTCGGGGGTCGCAATAGCCTGGCGCAGGCGAGTATTCCAAACACTGAAGCCAGAGTAAAACTGCCTGCATATTGTCTTAGAGACGTGTCTCAATTTAGTGTCATCATGATAACAAAAATTGTCTCTACAGAGAATGCTAAAAAATAGCAGTGACATTACTCTTAGTTTATGAACACACCACTGACCTATTTTTGTGGCAAGAAACAGTTTTTTGTTGTTGTTTTAACTGACAAATATAAATTACATGGTGGAAATAAGATGTTCCAACACATCAGTGTCTTTCGACTACGAAGACTACATGGTAGGTAAGTGGCCTGTTGAACTCAGTGGCGTTACAGACACGCAAGTCCAGTGGATAACAAGACTTCTTCCAGCCAACATATGCTGAACACTGGGGCCTCTGTGTGGACAGGGGGCACCTGCAGATAGCAGCTGCCCAGGGGCCAGGCTTGGTTAAGCATTTACTAATCCAAGCCAGCCTCACGTGTGGGAACTGCGCCGCCCCCTACTGCCCAGAGAAAGCCGGAGCCTGGGTTCTCTGGCTTTGTAATGTTCATTGAAGTCCAATCTGAAGCTGAGAAACTGGAGACTCTCGTCAGAGCTGGTGGTTAGCAACACCAGAAACTGCTGCACCACACCCTAGGACAAAAACACAGGGCGGGGTGAGAACACTGCCCGCCCACAAGCCCCTCCTGACCACACCCTAGGACAGAAGCACAGGGCAGGGTCAGAACGCTGCCCGCCCACACAGCCCCTCCTGACCTGACCCACTGGCACCAACAGGCCTCCAGCAGGAACTGAGCAAGGGCCCAAGTGTCCACAGAGCCTGGTCCTCTCTCACCAGGGATGCCGTCGGTACAGTTAGACACTGTGTAAAAATGACTGACCACCTGACTTCGTCTGCACTCACACCAGTCACAGATGCTAAACATCCTACTCTGTGGTGAACAGAAATCAGGGCTCTACTGCTCATCTTTCATCTCACTGGCTGACAAATGCACGCTCAGTCATCACTCTAGAGGGGGAACGGACTCGGGCTAAACTCCATGCCACTCTGAAAAGCAGCCTTCCTAGAAGACACAAATTCTGATAGACTGATTTAGTAAAGTCACTGTGACCATTCATGGCTTAGATCTCTCCACACACCGCCTGCACCATCCGGGCAACAGTGCTCTGAAGAGCATGAAAAGTCACAGGTCCCTAGTGCCACTCTTCCACATGGAGGCTCTCAGCCCAGGTGTGTGGCTGCCCCGAGAGAGCCGAGCCCAGCCCAAGGGTGAGCCCATAGGGGGACCACCCCCAAGGAACTCCATCCTGAGTGCTGCTCCCACGGCAAGGGTGAGCCATATCCCCCTCCTCTGGAAGCCAGCACCGGTCTTGGAAGAGGACACTGTGCCTCATGCCTACACTCACCTGGTAGAAGTGCGTCAATATTCGCAACTGTGAACACATTTTTGGTATGGAGTCCTGGAATTCTCGGATCCTCTTGTTTTCCTCCTCCTCCTCTGCTGCTGTCACTCCCCACTGGCCCTGGTTAATGAGAAGCAGCAGCAAGTTCAACTGCTGGATGCCTCCTTGCTTCTGCATGACGTCACAGTGGCGTCATGCACTGTGCTGCAGAGGGCCCTGTGTCCCCCCACCCCCACCCCCACATGCCCTCATTCAGACAACGGGCATGGAGGGAGCTTGTTAGTTCTGAGAGCTGGCACTCCGACTATAGTGAGAACACCAGACAATCTCCCTTGGACACATATATCTACTCTCATTCTAAAAGGTCATTTTCAGCCAGACACGCATGTAGCCCACACCCATAATCCCATCTGAGACATGAGAATGGTTAAGTTGAGGCCAGACTGGGCTACACACAGTGAGACCATATCTTAAGACCCTTTCCCCTCCCCACAAAAAGATTTTTCAGTAAATGGTAAACTTGACAGCGCACCGTTCTGTCCATTCGGCCAGCCTGTATGTATAAGAGTTACCGGGCTCTCTTCTTTCCATTTACTAGATCTTCTGACCCCAATCTTGGCATTCCTGGCATACACTCTGGTCTTGGAAAACTGTTCCTCTGCACACTCTATGAGTTGCCCATTGGTATTCAGAGCTCAGAGCTTCCTGGCCTCTGGCTGTGGCCCTTGTAAGCTAGAGCTGTGGCCAGGCAGCACAGGAGGCTCTGGCAGGGCCAACTGTACTTTCAGCAGCTCCCTTCCTTCAGCACGGCCGTCTGCAGCCACACTGGGCATCTACAGAACATTCATCTCCTTTACAGATAGCACACTACGTCCATACACTCAAGGGACAGGACACACTATTTCTTTCCCATTGTTTTATACATGCACTTTCATCTCTTATTAGCCCTTAGAGCAGCTCACAGCTTATTTACCCACTCTCTCCAGCAACCCTGGCCTGGCTCCTGAGGCCTTTGAGATCAAGGGCCGTGTGAGGAAATGGGCCAGGGACAATCCTATGATATTCAATAAGAATCTGGCTTCATTTTGACAGTGTTGTGAGATCTTGAATGAGGTTGAATTTAAAGGTAATGAACTATTTGTTAGAAAGGAGTGTGGACAAGCTTCAAATCTTTGACAAGAAACTGTAGACAACAGAGGAGCTACAGGGATCAGCACCATGAGAGAGCAACCTGGACGTCTGCACTGGGACTTCAGGAAAGTGTTTCCTCAGGTCAGCACACACAGGCTTATAGAGCTGGGATCCATGGTGGCAAGGCCGCACCTCTAACTGGTGGCTCTGTCTGTGTGCTTTGGGTCTTGAAAGTATGAAAGGCACAAGAAGAAAGGAATGGTGGAGAGCAGCTGAAGTCACACACTGTGTGTCAGGGTGAAGGTCCCCAGAGAGAAACACGGCCTCAGAGGCCCCTGGGAGAAGCTTGAAGATGAAGCGTACACTGTGGTAGAGACCTAGGAGTGCTGGGGATGCCAGGATCACGGGGCATGTGCCAGGAAGGGCTACAGGCCTGAAGTGGAGCTGGACTAAGTTTGAAGGAGAAGCTTAAGGCTGAAGGAAGGGGGCTGTCTGAAGTCTTTGGAGCCCAGCCAGTTTCATCATGATGCCCAAATGCTGGACATGGGACTGCAGAATCTGGTTTTGGCCACATTGGATTTGGGATTTTGGTTTGATTATTGCTTGTTGTGCCCTTGGTTGTCTCGTTTTAGAGTTTGAATGTTTATGCTGTGCCATTACATATTAGAAGTAGAGAAGTTCATCCTGATCTTATAGAAATTTACTGAGTCTCCGAACTTCTCCAATGCTGGAAATCTTCAAGACTAGAAACTTTTAAAATTTCCTGTACTTTATGCGAATAGCATAAGACTTTGGGGAGAAGAAAGAGTAAAAGGTGTGCCGGCTAATGTTATGCCAAATTGACACAAGCTATACCTTGTGATCTGAGAGAAGGGAACCTCAACTGAAAAGACACCTCCATAGGATTGTGCTGTAGTCAAGCCCGTGATGCATTTTCTCAGTCAGAAGTTGATGGGGAGGGCCCAGCCCATTGCTGATGGTGCCACCCCTGGGCTGGTGATCCTGAGTTCTATAAGAAAGCAGGCTAAGCAAGCCAAATAAATCTCCACGTTGCTTTTGGTCACAGCAAGAGTCACCCTAACTATGACAGAAGGGTGTGACTTAAAGTAATGCCTCCGTGTGTCAGGTAGACAAAGAGGGAGTTGCAATGAGTAGGTTTAGATATCAAATTAACAAAATGTGTAATCACCTGGGAAGAGTGTCAACGAAGACTTGCCTAGATTAGGCTGGTCTATATACAGGCCTGTGAGGGATTTTCTAAACTTCTTCAATGAGGTGGAAGGACCCACCCTGGCTGTGAGCAGCACCTTCTACTTGCTAGGTCCTGGCTGATGCAAAGGAGAGCTGCACTGAGCCCCAGGGCCCACGAGTTCTTTGCTCCCTCAAGTTTCTACCACTGTGACCTCAGCACTGCAGTAAGGAAGTTGGAACCATGAGCTGAAGCAAGTCCCCCTCCCATAAGCTGCTCTCGTCAAGGTATTAAAAAGGGAACTTAAGGACATCAGGGCCACGGCGGACGGACAGGCCCAGGAGCCCCACTGGAACCACATCTGCACTTCTTATCAGATGTGCAGGCTACATTGGTTTTTAGTGGCATTTCTTTTAAACTTTCATTTTAATTGTGACTGATAGAAAGAAAACAGACTGTTGCATATTTGATTTACAGGTATCTGAACAAACTCATTTATACATTCCAATAATTCACCTTAAGAGTATTTTGGATTTTACCCACAACCAACTTTTACAAAAGGATCTGCTTTTTCTGTCCCAATCCCCATGCTTGCTCACACAGGCGAGCCCCACGCTCACACAGGCAGGACCAACAGTCTCACTCTCATCTTGGGAAGAATGCTCAGCATCTCAGCCATGCAGCTCTTTAATCAGACGAGTTATAACAATTTTATTAGAACAATACAAGGAGTTCTGTATTCTTGGCATAACCTCAACCTTTCTGTACAATAGTTTCCATTTGGTGTGTCAATTAGTAAAGGTTTTGGAGTTTTACACCCATGTTCCGCTACACAGAGAGCAGCAGGAGTGTAGCTGAGGTGATGGGCTAATGCTGTAGGTTGCAGAATCCCCGAACACAGGACAGGGCTATGTGGGCTCTGAGCACACTCACCTGGTGGTGTAGGCTCTCCGGGAAGTACCACTAGTCACGGTATTTTCAATTACACAGCTGGTACTGCTCCCAGACTCTTACTGACTCTGTACATAAGTACATAAGGGGCGTGTACAGAGTGTGGTTGTCAAAGGCAGCAGGAACTAAGTCTGCTAATGCTAAGACAAGGAGTGACAATATATAAAATGTATTGTTTAAACTAAAAGAAGTAACAGCCCTTCAGTCCTAAATCTGAATTGGAAATATCATAATAACTGAAGGGTTTTGAGGAGAACATGGGAAGCGAGTGGAGAGCAGCCACGAATTGCAGAAGGGGCCTCTGGGCCCGCCCTGTCTAACAGCAGAGTGCAGAAGCCCGCCTCAGGGGCAAGGCGCTCACGATGCTCAAGCCCTTTCTGGAGCCGGCTCCGCCTCTCACAGATGCAGTGGGCCCACATCTGAATGACTGCTGCAAATTATTTTACCTTTTGAATTTAAATTTTGCAGGCAATTTCAGCTTTATAGCTCTCCCCAGACAATCAAGTGTCTCTGAATGAAACACACCAGATGACCTGCACTTACTATGTGGCTGTGTCCCTTCTGCTGATGACCGCTGCTGTCCGGCAAGTGAGAACCCCCCCCCCCCCCCCACACACACACACACACTGTGCACACAACTAGCCACCATGCTATTACAGAAGAGCAGATCTTGCTTGGTTGGATGTTTGGTTGGTCTGAGACAGGGTCTCACTATATATCTCTTGTTGACCTGAAACTCACTGTGTGGACCAAGCTGGCCTCCAACTCAGAGATCCCCCTGCCTCTGCCTCCTGAGTGCTGGGATTAAAGGTATGCGCCACCACTGCCTGCCTAGAACACAATACTCCTAAAGGCTGGCTTCAGGAGGTTATTACATAGAGTTTAACAGCTTTCTAGAAGGCTGACACTGAGGTCACACTGAGTGTCACGATTACTATAAGCCACATCACAGATGACAACTCTTACCATAGAGACGGTAAGTGACAGCTAGGGCAGAGTCCTGTGTTTGTCAGTCACACATAGACTGCTGGGCATGGATCAGGAGATTATGTGTGTGCAAATCCCATGGCTCTTGAGAATTACCCACAAACCTCTGCAGTCAAGAGCTATCCCAGTAGCACCAAAAGGAGACATACTCCTGCTCCCAAACTCCACCATCCGGTGCCCATGATGTGGCTGTTTGACCCCTTGCATGGGCACTGGGATGTGGCTGCTAGACCTCTCGCATGGGCACTGGGATGTGGCTGCTAGTCCCCTCGCATGGGCACTGGGATGTGGGTGCTAGACCCCTGACATGGGCACTGGGATGTGGGTGCTAGACCCCTCACACGGACACTGGAATGTGGGTGCTCGCATGGGCACGTAACAGAACAGAACTCAAAAGTAAAACTAACCTCACTATGCCAACTACACAACTTGCCTTTCATTACCCCAAGACCAGGCCCCTAGAAAGAGCAGAGACCCAGGCTAGCAAGAGCAGGTAATTTTATTAATTCCAGACCACCGGGGACACACAGAAATGCTCTAAGGAAACCTAGCTCATGTGTGGTCAGTAACAAGCCAGGTGCTTGCCTGACGGCTCAGCTTCACGCTGGTGACAGAGCAGCTGACTCTGGAGGCTGCAGTAGAGACGTTGGGACATCACCACTGCTGGTGTCCTGAAGCCTGATGACAGCAGTGAGGTGAGCACTCAATCTGACAACATGCACAACTTCCCCCGACTCACAGTAGGCTGCATGCTGCCTCAGTGTGTGGAGAGTCAGCAGAAAAGCTACTGCCACGGCTCATGGTGACTGGCCGGCCATGAGAAAAGCATGAGTTAAAAACGTACCTCAAGTTCACGTTGCTTCTTTTTCTCTTCAAACTGAAGCCGCCTCTGCAGCTCCTCCAGAGCAGCTCTGTACATCGCGTCTTGGGCATTCTGGAGTTCAATGATTTGATCAAACACGGCTCTCAGTTGGTTTAAAAGCACCTGAAAAAACAGCATTTCAACTGAGCAGAGCCTCAGATGCTAGTGAGGTTTTTCTGCTTAAATACACGTGTGCTTTGGGGGTTGTCTTCTGTAAACTTGGGGAGACTGGTCCCCAATATAACCATGCTGGAAGAGTGGTGACTCAGAAGCACTGGGCCATGAGGCCCCCGCCCTGAGAAGGCAGGTGATGCTGCTTACAGGTGGCTCTTGATTCTCACAGGAATGAATTCTGATTCTTGAGAGTGGGCTGTTCTAAAGTAACATTTACTGCAAGTGTGAACTGAGGACATAGACACACTAATACCACATGTGTGCTTTGTGTGTGCCAAGACACATCTCCAGAGCCACACAGCAACACAAAATGGACAAGGCCCTCAGAGTGCGTGCTTTGTGTCTGACCCTGCTGTGTCGCTGTGTGCAGACACCACAATCAAGGCAGCTCAGGAACAGTTAATCAGGCTTGCTGACAGTCTCAAAGGGTTAGTCCATGATCAACACAGCGGGAAGCAGACAGGCACGGTGCTGGAGCAGTGCCTGAGAGCTTTACACCCTGACCCTCAAGCAGCAGACAGAGGGAGTGAGCCCACTCACAGTGACACACCTCCTAACCCTTCCCAAACAGTTCTAACTGGGGACCAAGTCTCTGAACATATAAGCCATCCTCATTCAAAGCGCCACACTTCTCTCTAGGCAGCCTCTGGGCTGAGTGCCCTGTTCTGTTGAGATGTCAGGCAGCAGAAATGACAACTGAGCTAAGTGTGGACCCAAGTGAGACTGGAGCCTTTGCTGAGCAACTCTGAGAGCACGCTAACCTAAGAACACAGGCACTACAAGGTGAACAGTGCACGGCTCTCATTTACTACAGTGCACTCACGTGAATCAGGGTCTTCAGCCTGCACAGCAACACAGGGAGACAGACGCCTAATCAGGTGACACCATTGCATGACACAAGCCATGTGGCTCGTGCTGAACGCAGGCTCAAGCAAATGTCCTATTCTCTGTCAGAATTTATTTTATGACAACACTAAAAAGCAAAGTCCTGTTTAAATTTTAATTGATGTAACTGTTTGGTTTATCTCTCTATTGCAGCCATGAAAAGAACAACTTATTTTTGGAACACCGCGTTACCTCGAGGTTACTAACTGATACTTCATTAAGTGGAGTGTACACTGTGGGCTTCCTCAGTCCGCTCCCAGGGTCTGAACTGCACACTCTGAGCTGCCTTTATACCGTGATGCTCAGGGGTTTTTCCTCAACATTGCACAATCAAAAGGTGAGATACACATAAATCTGCAACTGTCATTTCTCCCTCCACCTTAACTCCATCATCGCAACTGATTTTCTCACAATGTGAAATTATGAAAATACCATACTTAAAGTTAATATGTTCAAAACAGATTGCCTCACTCTTGTTTTATCTAACAGACTTCTTCCTTAGGAGCAAATAATGGCAAAATGATCCAGAGCCAGTTGTGGTTGCTCACAGCTATGATCTGAACACTGGAGGCCGAGGCAGGAGATCCCAGGCTCCAGGCCAGTCTGAGACCTGCTCCTAAAGCAAGCAAACACCACCCAGGCAGCTTACTGCACAGCCTTAAGGCACGACCTCAGAGCTAATGGAGCTGAAGGCAGAGCTCGGTCCGTGAAGCTGGCTGGGGACCAGCCCCAAACCACTACTCCCCAGAAGAACCGTCCTAAAGGCAGAAGAGTCTTTGGACTTTCCATATCCACAGCTACTCTAGAAACTCAAGAATTAGGATGACCCAACTTGTCTCACACACACACTACCCACGGGTTTATGAGCTCAGCCCCAGGTTAGCAGAGCCATATAGTACAGGGTGCCAGCATGGGTGCAGTCCTTAGCAATTCCAGCATTTTCTGAAGAGCAATACACCTGGTGACTTTCACACCTGTTTCCTATGCAAAACAAGATAAAATCTGACTTCTACAGCTTGAAAAGAGCAGTAGCTACAGTTTCGAGCTGGTTACCATGATGAATCATATCCTTTAACTCCCACAATTTTACACTGTGCCTCTGAAAGCAGGAGAGCCCTGGAGTCCCAAGAAGAGGCTGCCACCGCCTGAACATTGACTTTCACCACGTACGGGTGCTTCACGTCTTTGGTGCATCACAGAGAATGGCCAGGGCCTGTGGGTACCATTATGCACTCACCAGCATACTGATGTCATCACAAACACCTCCATAACAAACATGGGTGCCAGGTAGCAGATGTGAAACCCACTGCACTATCAACCTCCCAGAGACTGGGCCCCAGACAACTTCAGAGCCCAGTTCATGAGTTACTAATTCTGTCCAAAGGATACTGGCATTCTAGGCCACCTTTTCAGTACCTACAAAGCAAATTCCATATAGAGAGGCACCTTTGATCACTAGATGTTGAGACATACTTACACACACACACACACACACACACACACACACGCACACGCACACGCACACGCACATGCACACACACATGCACACACACTTTAATAATTAAGTTCATCCAAATATTTCTCCTCAGCATAGGCTACTGCGGACAAACAGAAAACAAAACAAAAGCCTTGGTAAAGTACAGGCAGAAGCGTCTCGGGTCATGCACACTGTAAGACACGCTCTCCAGGCATCAACCTGATACATCGTTTACCTGCTTGGCACTCACAGTGTGCTTTCTCACCCAGACCTTTACAGACAACTAGAACTCCAGAAAGCCTTGCTACTCAAAACATGCAGCTTTCCCGAAGAGAGGCTCTCTACAAGAACCAAGCTGAAAGCCCTGGGCCACGGGGTCCTCACAGCTCTGTGCACACAACCTGTTTAAATTCATGCAGCCACATGGCATTAATTGACTAAGAAAATGAAAACAGGAGTGGGTGGTGTAGTCAGTGTGAGAATGTCTATCTAGGACACACAAGGCCCTTGGACTGCCCCCAGCATGAAGAAAGAAGAGGATGCCCGAGTTCTAGATGTCTCCGTTCTTTGGGGCTTTCACACAGGCCGCCAGTTTTTCTGGTGTTTGGATGCCCTTCTAGAGTCCCTCCTGCCACAGCTCCAGAGCGCAGCGTTCTGATGAACTCTATTCCACACACCATCAACAGTGCAATGCTGCTTTCCCTGGCACAGCTATACCAGATGTTAGAGCACACTCACTTCACCAATTTATTCCCATTCTGTTAGGAAGTGGCCCTCAATGCCGAGTTTAATAAACCTTTCCCAATCACTGATGTGGCGGCCCCTGACAACTGACAGTTTGAGTCCTGGCTTGCAGGAGTCAGCCTTACCCTGGAGTTGCTGTCCAGGAGACAGCGGGAAGTGATGGTGTTCAGGAATGCCTCGTGTGCTGCAATAATGTGGTCCAGGTCCTGGGCCTGCCGCACTCTGTTCCACAGCTCATCCCAGGAGCACTCGAGAACCTGAAAGGACAAGTGGAGACCGTGGGAGGCCTGCTCACCTCGCCGCTGCACCACGCTGTACGGCAGCAAGCTGACTTACCTCAAAGGTGATGTAGTACTGCATCTGGTGAATGAAGTGCACCATCTCTGAGGCCAGGATGTGGCACTGGTGAAGCACTCCCGAGAACTCTGCAAGAGATGGAGTGTTATCTGGGGAGGGAGGGCCCGGTGCTCGCACAGCCCCTGTGCCTGCAAGCTGCCTGCTGACAAAGCCGTAAGCAAGGCTTACCCAGATGCCAGAGACCAGAAGCTCCCCACGCACTCTTGTGCTTTCGTGAAAGGACTGGACTAAAAGTACTTGCTTTCTTTGAAAGCATATGGACTTGACTTCATATCTCCAGTGCCCATGCAAAGGCCTGAGCATGCTTGTGCCTGTAACTCCAGTATTAGAGAGCCAAGGAAGATCTCAGAGGCTGGCTGGCCGACAGCCTAGGGAGTAAGGTGCAGACTGACAGAGAACACCAGCTGTCTTCTTCTGGTGCTCGTTCATTGGCACACTCATACATATGTACACATACATATCACACAGCTAGGTATAAAAGTTTATTTTATAGAAATGAGCATCATGCATAAATAGAAGCCTTATTTTATCTTATCTGTAACCAGTCCATCTACTACACAAGGAATGGTTACTTTTCCCTACTCATCTAGAGACAAGAGGGTCTCTAATTTAGTAAGAAAAAAAGGCAGGGATCCCAGGGAACGGTCGTGCATGTGCAGAATGCTGCCAGAGGAAGCAGGAAAGGCGTCCCTCATTCCACAGGATATAGAACAGCACTGGCTTCAGCTTCACTTTGAGTTCCTGGCCTGCAGAATGTTTAACAGAATTGACATCTGATGGTTTAGGTAATCCAACTTGCAGTGCTGGGCCCTGATAAATAACAGCAGTGAGTATTAGGAGACGGGTCATGGCCCCTGAGGAACTGCAGCTCCCCGAGAGAGGATGACATCAAAGAAGACAAACTTCTAGGGCTAAAGAGCAAGAGGCACTGCTGTCCTGGCGCAGTGAGCACAGTTGCTCAAGAAAGAGGAAAGATAGAGACATAGTCCCAAGTTAAAAACAAAACAAAACAAAAGCAAATAAAAAACTTAAATTCTCCAATGAATGAAATGTAGCCCAGAGCGTACCCATAAACCAGTGTGTGCAAACAGACTGTGCACCTGCGTGCCCACAGTCACGTGAGCAGGCAGTAGCTAGTATGACCCTCATTAATCTGAGGAGGGGTCGGGGAAGCATGCCTTTGGAAAGTGAGAGGGAAACACAAAAGGCAGATGCTGCTCCTGGGCTTCCAGATGAGGGCGCAGGACATTGCAGAACTGCCCTCTGGCCATGATGTGGCCAGCGCCATCTTCAAGTCAGAGCAGCTGTCATCGTCCTGACTCTGCCAAGGTCAAGCCCACTATCAGCGCCTGAGAAAGAGAGGTCTACAACAGCACCCCCAGGGATACACGTGAGCACGAATCACCGGAGGAAAGGGAACTCTTTGGTTAGCCCCTGGGAAGGTGCCCTTACTCCTGTGCGAGATCCCAATAAGTTCAGTGGCTCACCAAGCTGGACTTCAGTGGGATTCCGCTGTTGCCTTCTCCAGCTGTGGTGAACACACTCTCCAGGAAGTGTCAGACAACAGACGTGTACAAAGACGTTTTATGCAGAGGCAGACAGTCCAGTGACTCCCCATGGACAGGCCCCAGGGTCCCCATGCATCCCTGGTCAGAAGTCACAGCTTATTTGTCAGAAACATATCTACACCTTCCTTATAAAACACCCGACTCCTTATGGCTGCCTGAGGACCCCAGACAGCTGAAGAGAGCTGTGTGTCCACACCATGGGTGCCATTTCCTCATGGCTATCGGGAGCCTTCAACCAGGAGTGAGCCCATCTAGCACAGGACCCTTAGGAAAGCAGCACACGCCACAGCTCTGCCCCACAACTTGGAATTCTATCAATGAATACAGCTGATTTGTAGCAATTTTCTTTGAATAGAAACAGCCCTGCCAGACAGAGGAGGGACATGAGACAGCTAGGAAATAAACCTCCGCAGTCCAGAGAGGAGGGACATGAGACAGTTAGGAAATAAACTTCCACCGTCCAGAGACGCTGGAAGGCCCATCTTCTTTACAGGAGCAGTAAACACCTGGCAAGGAGGAGGCTTGCCAACCTGTTGAGCGGCTGGCATGTCTGCAGGGAGCAGAGCTCCAGGAACAAGCTTGGGTTAGTGGTACCCAAGCCAGGGTGGGTTTTTCAGGGATGCAGCTAGCTGCATCTGAGTCACGTGTGCTCTTTCAAGTAGCCCCTCACCAGTACCAACCCCAGTAAACTCACTGACTTGCTAAGTTGGACTCAAGGTAACTGTTACTTTGGTCTGTCTGGGTTCCCTGTCTAGAGTGAACAGACACCTGTTCCCATCTCCCTAGGAAAATGTCACACAATGATGACCCTGAGTCTGACAAGGAGGGTGTGCTTCCCAGTTCTCTTAAAGGCCTAGAACGCAGTGTGGTCTTCTTCCCTGAAACTAGGCTATCTAACCCAATTCTCTAGCCATACACTTGGCTTCTGTTTCCCACGCAGAGGACATAGCTACTCTGTAGGCATATATTTTTACAGCCTACTTTAACAAGGGTTCAACCTGCCCTCTTGCCCACCACCCACCAGCGGTAGTAGAAAAGAAAGGTTATTAGGACTCAGGGGAAGTGGACCTGTTTAGAAATGGTTCTTTGGGGCAACCGACTCGTTGCCAGGACATCGGCAGTCCAGTCCTCTAGCAGACACCAACACAAACCAGCAGTGGCAGTCCAGTCCATTCAGCAATCACCACTCACAAATCAGCACGAGCAGTTCAAGCCAGAAGAAACCACAAGGTTCACCAACCCACCCAAGACCACCGAGGAAGTGGCAAGAAGCCACCGGAACCGCACAAGAAGCTCTGTGGCCAGCTTCTCTCTATGGCATCACCACAAGTGATGCTGAGCAATGCAGTGTAAGGGGAACCAATATATGCGTGTAAGTTAAAGAATAACGAGGCAAAGCAAAGCAAACCATCACTCAAGACCTCCCCACACCTCCCCTTATCTGTGGGGTCATGTTTATATTTCTTCTAAATACCATGTGTCCTTTCACATGTCTGCTATAGTAAAACATCCTTCCACCTGTGTCTGCTTCAGCAACAGATCCTTTCACCTGTGTGCCCCAACAAACCATCATTTGACATACTGGCTTTCCAAAGAAACCAGAAGTTTCCACTTTGTGAAGAGCACCCTTTGTGAGGAGGCACTCAGCTATACATGGTCATGACCCCAGAGGAAATACTCTGCAGATCTACCCTGAGTTTTCACCAAGAGCTAGAAGGAAAAGACTCTGCCCCTCCCACCTCAATGATAACTGTTCCAGGGGATCCTGAGCACAGCAGGGTGCCCTAAAACATTCTTGTGTACTGGGGTGGTATGTCGCCTCACATTTGTGCACGTTGGGTACATTCTGCAGCAGCCTCCAGGCTGGGCGATCCAGTAGGAGAAACTGTTTGCACTGGCATCTACCCCAGCACTCAAACCCTGCCCACAGACCCATACAACCAGGGCCACATCCACAGAGTTAAGGTACATGTTCTTCCTTCTGTTTTCACTACATGATGGGCATAGTTTTTTTTCTTCCTAGGAAACCTGTCACCTCCTCCTGTGAAGGAGACATTCTTCCATGGTAACAATGAGGTCACTGCCTGTGGGAAAACTGAGTTAAGAACATGGCCCCTGGGCATGACTGGGGTCTGTCACCCTCATGGCGGTTCTTCTGGCAGCTCTGTGAGGCTCTGAGGAGCACAGACTTGATTCAAAGTCCTTTATCCCTGGAGATATAACTTGTGCCTGTTATCCCTTAACTCTCAACCCAGCACCCTGAAAATGCATACAAAATGCATGCTTGAAGAATGTTTCATGACTGGCCCAGAAGAAGTTATCACAATTATAAGAATGGTCTCTGTCAACACCACACTGAGATGCAATGAACACACCAGTGTGCCCTGCTGGGTTAGGAATGTCTAATAGGGGGCTGGAGACATGGCTCCATGGTTAAGGGCACTTCTTGCAGAGGATCTGGATTCAACACTCACATAACAGCTCACAGCTGTTAGTAATGCCAACTTCAGGGTAGCCGACACCCTCATCTAGCTCTGAAGACACCAGGTACACACAGTATGCACACACACATATGCAGGCAAATACTCATGTTAAAATAAGAACAAATGGGCTGGTGAGATGGCTCAGCAGATAAGAGCACTGACTGCTCTTCCAAAGGTTGTGAGATCAAATTCCAGCAACCACATGGTGGCTCACAACCACCCATAATGAAATCTGACACCCTCTTCTAGTGTGTCTGAAGACAGCTACAGTGTACTCATTTATAATAATAATAAATAAATCTTTAAAAAAAAAAA
>JADRCD010203165.1:3932-26617 GCA_019843815.1 Montemys delectorum
CACACACACACACACACACACACACACACACACGTAAATTTACAACAATCTTTTCAATTGTCACGTAATTGGAATAATTTCAGTGTACTGCACCCACAACACTTCCTTCTCTTGTTGCATGCTAGGCACTCTCCCCGGATATTCACTAGTAAAATAGGGGTATGGTGGCTAGTACTTGGGAGGCAAAGGCAAGGCAGGTGGATCTTTATGACACCCAGGCCAGCCTTGGCTACAGAGTGAGACCCCATCTTCTTTTTAAAAAAGAAAGAAGAAGAAAAAAGAATTTAACTTTGGGATAAAAGCTTATCTTGAGCTCCCCTCTGGCCAGATCATCAGACTTTAATTCCTAGCTGCAGGATTATAAAATTATAAGATGTTCTCTCTCCCTCCCCCTGCTCTCTCTCTCTCTCTCTCTCTCTCTCTCTCTCTCTCTCTCTCTCTCTCTCTCTCTCTCTCTCTCATTTGTTGTTGTTTTGTTTGCTTTTAGTACTCATTCCTAAGCTGCTTTTCTACACCTGACCAGATCCATCCCCAGCTCATCTGTGACTCATCTTCCAAGGAAGGCCAGTGAGCCATCAGCTGTCAGCAGAAATTCCCCCGCAGCCCATCAGTGCAGGCAGACAAACCGGGGCAGAAGAGTCAACCAACTATGGGGGACTGGTTTGGTGCCCTATGGAAGTCCTAAGAGAAAACAACTGTGACTTGATTGTGACAATGAATATTTCCTATGTCTACTGAGGGGCCTTCTGATTTTCTTTGCCTCTAATATTACACATGATTGTAGAGAAGACCAAAGTGAGGATTTGAAATGTAATAATTTATATAAGGGGTTTGAGTCAAGTCTCAAGTCCAGCACTGTGCTGGATGATGGAGAGATGAGCAGAAGTGATACAGTCCCTCTTAATGTGTCCAGCTGTACTCCTGCCCAAGGATTTATATCTCAAAAACTTAACAACTAGTACTTTTGTTTTTTTTTTAAAAAGATTTATTTATTGTTATACATAAGTACACTGTCCCTGTCTTCAGTCACACAGATCTCATTACGGGTGGTTGTAAGCCACCATGTGGTTGCTGGGATTTGAACTCAGGACCTTCAGAAGAGCAGTCAGGGCTCTTACCCGCTGAGCCATCTCACCAGCCCAGTACTTTTGTTTTTGACACAGGGTATCATGTATTTCTGGATGGCCTCATGTTAATCATGTAACCAAAGATGATCTTGAAGTTCTGATCTTCCCACCTCTACTTCCTTTCAAATGCTGGGATTACAAATGTGGGTTATTACCTACCCCCCAGTTTGGAGTGGCATTGGGAGTCAAACTTATGGTTTTACAGATGCAATACTAGCATTTTACCTAATGAGCTACATCTGGAGCTCACTAACCCCTCCCCACCTTGTGCCTCTCAATATGGTCATTTGGGAGAGGCTCTTTGATGAGGTGAAGTTGAAATGAGGTCATTGCTGTGAGCTCTAATCTAGTTTAAGTGTCCTTACTTTAAAAAAAAAAAAAAAGATTTGCCTTTAATTTTAAAAGTGTGTGTGTGTGTGTGTGTGTGTTATGCACATGCAGGTGGCCAAAGAAGCCATAAGAGGGTATCAGATTCCCTGAAGCAGGAAATACAGGAGTCAGTTCTTTCCATCTACGATGTGGATTCAAATGCCATCAAGCCTAGTGAAAAGCACCTTTGCTCTATGAGCCATTTTGTTGGCCCCTTAGTCTATTTTTAAAGTACAGTTTGACTCTATGCAGATGCTCAATGTAACATGAACTGACATGATGGAGGAGCTAAAACTGGATCTGAGAGACACTCAGCTAGCTGCCTCAAACATGTGTGTCTTACTTTTCTACTGCTGTGACAAAGCACTGTGGCCAAGGCAATTTATATAAGAAAGAGTTTATCGGTGGCTTACAATTTCAGAGGGTGAGTACACAGCAGGCAAATATGGTGCTGGAGCAAAAGCTGAGAGCTGATCTTGATCCACAGGCAGGAGATAAAGAAAGGTAACTGGGAATGGTATTGACATTTGAAACAGCAAAGCCTACTTCCAATGACACACCTCCTCAACAAGGCCACACCTCCTAATCCTGCCCAAACAGATCTACCAACCAGGGACCAAGTATTCAAATATATAGCTCTATGGGGCCATTCAAACCACCACAGCATGACTAAAGAAATTTGAAAAGAACTGTTAAACATCCCTGACTCCTCTACTTACATAGCACAAATTATTCAAACTTTCTACTCAGCCTCAGTCTAACTTTATTCCTCAGTGTATAGGATTTGCTTAATGTTTACTCTCTAAAAAGAAATCCTTCATTCTCTGAAATCACTCAAGCTGAACAAAGATTATCTGTTTCATGAATTTGGAATTGGAAGGGAGCCCACATTATGGGCTATTTTTATTTTTTACTTATTTTAAATGTTTTAAATGTGTTTGTGAGAACCCATATGTGCCATAGCACATGTGTTAAGATAGGACAACTTGAAAAAGTCAGTTCTTTGCCTCTACCACGTGGACCCTTCTAAGTCATTGCTCCTGAGTTCCACTTTTTATTCCTCCTTGCCCATGAGTGCTGAGGTGGTCCTTGGAGTAGTTATCTGCCATTATTGGCTCTCATTTTTCACCCTTACCTTCATAAACACTCTTTCCAAAACCTTCATGGATGGAAACTTTTGCCTCACTTCTGGAAGCTTCAGATCCAGGACTTCCTTGTCACTGTGTAGGGGTATCCATGAACAATGAAGGAGATGCTCTATCCTAAGATTTGAATTCAATTCTTTGAGTAACTTTAGGAAGTCAGCAATGGAAGCTACTTGACAGTAAATGGTTAGTCTTTTCCTGATGGGGATTGGAGATCACAGTTGTGATCCTGTTGTCTGAGTCCCATCCATTTCCTAAGTCAAGACCTCTCAACCTCTTGCTTTCAATTCCCAAGCTTGGTTGTTGTGTCTACAGCCAGCAATCCCAACAATACTGTTTTTGTGGTAAGTCCTTGCACATTTTGCTTAGGGTAAGAAAGCAGTTCTATTTTTTGATGTACTTTGGTTATGAAAGTCAAGATATACTAAGCAAACTCATGTTCAATATTTCTATTTTCTCTCCTTTGGAGTTATTAGAATAAGGGCAGAAGTGGAAGGAATGAGGAGTATGGAGCTAAGACTGGTGATGGAGCCTACAAAACTCCTTAGAGAAAGAGTTGTGCCCGTCTGCATGATCAGGATTTTTGTGGATTGTTTATCTAGGACATGAAAATATAACTATCAGGTTTCCACATGGAGCTAGAGAAAGTGTACTAAACAATTCGACTTCCTACCCTATAACCTTGTATAGAGGCAAGAAGTGAAGGTAGTCTCCTTTCTCTCTTCACCATAAAGGGTCATAGTAGACACTCCTATCCCAACAACTAGGTTAACAAGAGAACACAACACATTTATTTGATCATAGTTTGATGACATGGGAGACTTCAGAATGAAGACCAAGATTAGGTTTGATCCTAACCTATTTTAATGCTCAAGTTCAATGAATGATACATTGACAGATATATAGAGATAGAATTGGATTGCGAAGATGTCTCATTGCTGTGATGAAATACCTGTAAGCAATGGTGAACCAGGCTGGAGAGATGGCTCAGCAGTTATGAGCACTTGTTCTTGTAGAGGGGACCTGGATTTGATTTCCAGAACCCACATGGCAGCTTACAACTGTCCAAAACTTCAGTTTCAGGGAATCCAATATTTTCTTCTTATCTCTGCAGGCATCAGGAACAGATGTGGTGCACATATACTAATTTCTTAAAAAAAATTTAAAAGGGTAGATTCATTCTTTATTAAATTTGTTGTGGGTATGAATTCCCATAACATTCCTGTGGCAGTCACAAGACAACTCAGGAGTTAGTTCTCTCAGGAACGATTTAGTTCACAGTTTTGGAGGTTAGTCCATCATGGTGAGGAGGGTGCACCACAATAGAGCAACTCACTTCTGGTCCTCAGCTTATGAGATGGTGCTGTCCACTTACAGGGCAGATCTTGAGTCCTTCAGTTAATCTTCCCTGTGCATCAGTCACCTGCACATATGATTTATTTTCTAGGTACATGTCAATAAGAGCATAAAATAATTCTGAGAGACTATAGGGCAACACTCAGGAAGGCCTGCCTGCTCAGACTCCTCTCATCTATTCTGTATCACATTGCTTCCTGTAGCCCTTTCTGAATTGAGTCTTACAACTGTCAATAAAAGTAGGCCAGAGAATTTTTTAAAAATTTATTTAAAAACCAAAAAAAAAAAACAAAAACAAAAACAAAAAACAAACAAACCTTTATAAGCTGGGCAGTGGTGGTGCTTTAATCCCAGCACTTGGGAGGCAGAGGCAGGCAGATTTCTAAGTTCGAGGCCAGCCTGGTCTACAGAGTGAGTTCCAGGACAGCCAGAGCTGGACAGAAAAACCCTGTCTCAAAAAAAAAAAAAAAAACCAAAACAAACAAACAAACAAAAAACTTAATTTGTGTGTGTGTGTGTTGGGGGGTATGAAAATACAACAGTGTATATGTGGAAGCTAGAGGACAATTTTGTGGAGACTGTTCTCTCCTTTCACATTTACCTGAGCTCTGGGGATTGAACTCAGTCACAGGCTTACACAACATATGCCTTTACCTGCTCAGCCATCTCATTAGCCCCAAGAGTTACTTTATGATTAGGTCTATGATATAACAAAAGTAACTTAAGGTAGGGGTTTGAATGAGAATGATCATCATAGACTCATATATTTGAGTACTTGGTTCCCATTGGTGGAACCATTTGGAAAGGATTAGGAGGTGTGGCTGAGATGGAGGTGTGTCTCACGGAGGATGGACTTTGAGGTTTCAAAAGATTCCTTGGATTCCCAGTCCAGTCTTGGCCTCATGTTATAGTGAACATATGAGTTCTCAGCTGTTCCTCTGCTCCACTACCATGAATTCTAACTCTCTGAAACCATGCTTTCCTTTATAAGTTGTCTTGACCATGGGGTGTTTTACCACAGAAATTGAAGAGTAATAAGTAAGACAACTTATTATGAATGGCAGAGACATGAGGCAGTTGGCCACATTGCACTTGCAGATGGAAATTTGCAGATGAATGCTGGTGCTCACTTGCCTTCTTCATCTCCAATCTTGGATGCCATCCCCATGGAATCCTGCAGCCCAAATTCAGGATGAGTCTTCCCTCCTTAGTTAAACCTCTCAAGAAATGCCCTCGCCGGGCGGTGGTGGCACACGCCTTTAATCCCAGCACTTGAGAGGCAGAGACAGGCGGATTTTGAGTTCGAGGCCAGCCTGGTCTACAGAGTGAGTTCCAGGACAGTCAGGGCTACACAGAGAAACCCTGTCTCGAAAAAACCCAAAAAACGAAAAAACAAAAAACAAAACAAGAAATGCCCTCATAGACATGTCTAGAGGTGTGTCTCCTAGGTGATTCAAAATGCAGATAAGTTGAAAAGGCTACCCACCACAAGTTCCAAAACAGAAAAGGATAGGAAGATCAAAATGATATTTTAATGCATTTTGTTTTTGTTTTTGCTTTTGTTCTGTTTTGTGGAAGAGGGGTTCTTGTTTCTTTGATCTACATTGGAGAAGAGGAATTCTAGTTCATATGGCTTGCCTTAGAGAAGAGTGTGAGGTGAGAAACAAAGATATAGAAGGTGTTCACTTGTGCACCATTAAGATTTTCAGAGCTGGCAAGATGATTCATCAGGTAAAAGTGCTTACCGTGCAAACCTGGTGATCTAAAATAAACCCCCAGTACCCATGGTGAAAGGAGAGAATAAACTCCCAAAAGTTGACCTCTAGTATCCAAACTCACACCAAAATGCATACAAAGAGAGAGACTGGGGGGGGGGGCACATGAGCTACAAGCCTCTATCTTTATTATTTTAGTAAGTGATCTAGCAGCCAGGTAAAGGTGGCACACACCTTTAATCCCAGCATTTGGGAGGCAGAAGACAGATCTCAGTTTGAGGCTAGCCTTGTTTACAGAACAAGTTCCAGGACAGTCAGGGCTACACAGAGAAACCCTGTCTTGAAAAACCAAACCCAAACCAAACCAATCCAAACAATAAAAGATCTTTGCCAAAGATTTTGCAATATTTACTTCGATATACAGCTATATTTATTCTTTATTCTGCATGCAAGAACTAGGTTTCTTATGGCATTTTCATATGTAAGCCATTCTGTCATTTGTTCTTCCCTCCTCAGTCTTCTCTCATGCCCACTCTGTATGGTTTTCTTTTTTAAGTCACATGGATTCCATTACTTTCTCTTCTTCTGCCTCCAAGATTTCTTCCTCCCCTTTTACATTTGTTCAATTCTTAAATCTCTCCCAGGAGTTAACAGTTTTGTTTTTCCTTTGGAAGAGAAGATTAACAGAGCTCCTGAACTGACCATTTTAAAAGACAGTCCAATAATCAAGGCCAGTCATTTTCACTCCTATGAATTCAAGACTTCTGGGCCCATGTACTCTGGTCTATAATAAGATGTACTAGGAGAATAAAGTATACACAGTAACACCAGATTCCTGTCAACACAGGATCATGGATATTTTGTTTTTCTGAGTTTTAGTTTACCCATCTGTAAGGTATTATAGCTGTGATAAGGATAGTTGAGAATAAATTTTAGGCTCATTCAAAATTAGGGCTGTTTTACTTCTTCTGCCTAAATGGTCTCTTTTGTCTACTTTCTGCTTTTGTTGTTGTTTACCATAGCAGGTACAGTGGAAATGAGTGTGTTCAGAATTGAGTGTGGCAAGAACCTCTGTTCTGAAAGGCCTCATGACCCCTTACCAAGTAGAGAAGGTTCTCTGTTGAGCTGTGAGAGCATAGCTCTAGGACTAAGACACTAAGTGGGTCACTATGTATGCACACATCTCCTTTTGAACTTATTGCAGAGGTTATGTTTCTAGCTAAGATGAAGCCGTCGTGCCACCCCCAACACTCCCACCCCATGTATTACCTACATTCATACATATTCTGTGATAGTTATGTGTATCAATTGTACAGACACATACACACATGGATGGTTATATGTGTAAAATTAGGCTACATTATTTAGTTTTTATGTAGTTAGTTCTAGGAAAGGTAAGTACTTGGATAAGTAGACAAAGATCTACCTTTTTGAGAGTAGGCAGGCACCATACTGTTAAGGGTCTACATGGAACAAAAAGGAGAAGGCCAATGTATTCTCTTCATGAGCTTACATACCTATCCCTCTCCTCCAGCCTTTGTTAGCCCTTTCTCCAGGCCTCTGGGTGTTAGCTTTCCTGTTTTTTCAGTTTGGAGGTAGCATACTTTAGAACTTCTTGGCTCCATAATAGTGCAAATCATTTCAGTCTTTCTCCACATCCTGTTGGCACTTTTTCCCCCAGAATACCAAATATTATACAGGCAAAGCTTCTAAGGAAGGGAGGTAGGGAGCAAAGTTGATGATGAAGGTGCAACTTAAATTTTTTCTCAAAGTGATATTGTCCCATCTGATGCAAGAGGACACAATATCCTATAACGAACCAATCTTAGCAAACATGAAGAAATGTTTCAGGCCCCAGCAGTGAGAGGTGAGGTACAGGTGCTGACTAGTCCCTACTAAGAAGCAGAATAAGGGCACAAAAAGAACTGATGTAGTTGAAGGGAGAAGGCTGAGTGTTATGCTATGCCCCTGGGCACAGAGGAACCAGAAAGCTTTTTACAATTCATATATCAAAGACTCTGGTTGACTGCTGAAGATACACCACCAGAAAGGCCTGGCAAGCATCTCAAGCAGGGGAACAAGTGAGGACACTTTTGCTCCTCCTTGGCTAAAAGTTAAGGCTTTGGAAAAGAAAAGGTTCAGGTACATTGGTGAGACCTTGGTATTGCTCATGAAGCTGGCTTGACAAGCACTCAGAATGTAAGAATTTACAGGGTCATCAAGGCTTCCAAACCCAGCCTTCAAAGGACAGCCTAGAAGGCAGGCAACAGTTGGCAGGGCTGTTTAATTCCTGTAGGATTTTCCCAAGGAAGGTGCAAGGAGGTGAGACCTGAGACATAGTAGGGATTGCAGAAACGTGGAAATACCAGGCACGAAACACCTAAGGCCACAGGGAACAATCAGAGCTACCCTAGAAGACAGGTTGTGTAGACTGTGACTGGCAAGACCAAGGGCATGGGACTGACCAAGCTCTTTGGTACTTACATGTCATAGTGCTTCCAAATACCTGACCTGTGGCTACAGGAATTAATGTTTGCTTGCTGAGTTTTGGACCCAAGACTTACCTACTTCCTCCCTTTTAGATTGTTTTCCCTGTGCCACAGTGTAAAGAATGTTAACTACTTGAATTTGGTAGCTTCACTGAGTATTTGCCATCTGTCAGAGACAACTCTGAGACCTTGGAGAACTATTGAAAATGTACTAAATACATATTGCATTAAGATGAATATGACCCTATAAGGGCCCAGGAGTGCAGTGTTGAATAAGACTGATCATATACTCACTCACTTGTGCTCCTGCCACTTGCCTTAGGAGAACGGCAATAGAAGAGTGATCTAGAAGCGCAGCTGTTAAAAACACTGGCTGCTCTATCAGAGAACGTTTTGTTCCTAGAACCCATATGGTGGCTCATTTTTAATTTATGTTTTTTACATTTTTATGTTTTTCTGCCTGTATGTATGTGAGCCACGTGTGTGCCTGATGTCCGAGGTCAGAAGAGGGTGTTAGATTTCCTGGAACTGAAGTTAAAGACAAGTTGTAAGTCACTATGTGAGTGGGTGATAGAACTAAACATGGGTCCTCTGCAAGAACAGCCAATGCTCTTAGCCACAGTGCCATTTCTCCAACCCACTAGCACAGTTTTAATCTGCATTTCTTCAATGAATGGCTAACAATATTGTTTAGTGTTGATCTATGTATCAACTTTTTTGCAAACTATATGTTATGGTTTATATATGCTTGGCACAGGGTGTGGATCTGATGGAGTGGGTATGTCACACTGTAGGTGTGGGCTATAAGACCCTTCACCAAAGCTGCCTGGAAGCCAATATTCTGCTAGCAGTTTCCAGATGAAGATATAGAACTCTCAACTCCTCCTGCACCATGCCTCCCTAGATGCTGCTATCCTCCCACCTTGATGATGATGGACTGAACCTCTGAACCTGTAAGCCAGCCCCAAATATATGTTGTCCTTTATAAGACTTGCCTTGGTCATGGTGTCTGTTCACAGCAGTAAAACCCTACGACTATGTTTTGATGACTGCTAAGTATGCCACTTAAAAGACTATATACACACACCCTGTCTTCTTTTTTATAGGGTTTCAATATGTTATTTTGACTGACCTGTAACTCACTATATAGACCAAGCTGGCCTATTCAGCCTCACTAGTGTTAGGATTGAAGGTGTCACCTTGTAGGGGAAAGCAATATACTCTCGCCTTTGTTAGCTGTGATCTGCAAGTAGTTCCTATTAGTCTATCTGCTTTCTCAACCATTTAACTAGGTTTTATATAACTTTTTTTTTTTAAAGTTAAAAAGAGTATTTATTAGGTTGGCTTACACAATTAGTCCAATAATGGTTGTACACTGGAGAGGCCAAGATCACAATCCCAATCTAGTCCTAAAGGCCTGCAACAAGTTTTGCTTTCTGGCAGTAACACACTCTTGATCATGACACTGTTGTAGTCAGGGTTATTATTCCTGCGATGAAACACTATGACCAAAGCAACTTGTGGAGGAAGCAACTTGGGGAGGAAAGGGTTTACTTGGCTCATACTTCCCTCTATCACCATCTAAGAAGTCAGGTCAGGAAATCAAGTAAGGCAGGAACTCAGATGCAGGGGCTAATGCAGAGAGGCCCACGGAGGAGTGTTGCTCATTGACTTGCTCTCTTGGTTTCTCCAGTCTGCTTTCTTATAGAACTTGGACCACAGGCCTAAGGGTGGCACCACACTTACACAGTAACAAACCCAGGTCTTCTACAAGGCATACTCTTAATTTATTACATGCTGCTTCACAAACAAGGTAAAAAGCTTATAGTATTATAGCTTGGCTTTACTTTGAGGCCCCTCTTTAATAGTTATTTATTTCCTTTTGTTTTTAACTCTTTATATTTAAGCTGCCCAGAGAGCACTTAGAACAAGCTATACTGTCATGCAGTGCATCATGTCTCTAAGAAGTACAAAGCATGTTCTATACACATACAGTCAATCAATCTGCACACTCACATACAATCTTTTAAGTTCAGCACTTACCTGGGAAACCTCAATAGAGATGTTGTACACTGTTTTGCTTATGAAGACTTAAGTTGGAGTGCCCTTCATTCTTTCAGACTCTATACTTATTACTACTTTCTCATCTTTCTCTTTTCTGTTTTCTTTTAACAAAACAAAACGGGGTCTCTACAAAGCTCTGGATGTCCTAGAACTCACTAACTCACTGTGGAGCCCAAGTTGGACCTGAATTCAGAGACCTGAATTCAGAGAGCCTCAGCCTTCTTGAGTGCTGGGATTAAAGGTGTGTGCCACCATGCCCGACTCCCCTTCTCTGTTTTGAGACAAGGTTTTCTATGTATTATTTACCAAGGTTGCCTGGAAAATGATAGCCAAGCTGGGCTTGCAACTAACAATCTTTCTGCCTTAGCCTCTAAACAAGATCACAGACTTATGGTTAACACTCAAGCATGAAAGTAATTCCAATAAAATCTCCGCTTAAAAAAGAAACTTTAAAATTTTACCAAATGTAGCCCGTCCCCAAATAAAATAATAAAATTAACAAAGTTACCTGATTCCAAGAAAGGTAATATATATTGAACAGGAAAAAGCTAGACATTTTAAAATTTACTTTTAAAGTCTGATTTCAGAGAAATAGAAATATTTTATAAAATTATTATTATTATTATTATTATTATTTTATTTTATTTTGGTTTTTCAAAACAGGGTTTTTCTGGATTGCCCTGGCTGTTCTGGAACTCTATAGCGCAGGGTGGCCTCGAACTCAGAAATCTGTGTGCCTCTGCCTCCCAAGTGCTGGAATTAAAGGCGTGCACTACCACGTCCAGCTTATAAAATTATTAACACAAGATTTATAAGTGTAATTATAAGTGAAACTAAATATAATTTGGGGTTTATCTAGATGGTGGTAAAACTACTAAAGAACAATCCCAAGAGAAAAGTGATAATTCAAAGTATATACATTTACTGATGAAGCAAAAGCAGAAAATGAAGCCCTGGTATAGTGTTATTCTGGCTGTGATGTCTAAAGCAACATCAAGCTAAATAATCTGATGTATTGTTTGTCATACTACAGTTCCTAAAATCTGTAATTCTTTTTGTTTGTCTGTTGGAGACGGGGTCTTACTATGCAGCCCTGACTGGCTTGGAACTTGCTTATGTAGACCAGGTTGGCTTTAAGCTCAAAAGAGATCCACTTGCCTCTGCCTCCATAGTAATAATTTATAAACAGTAGAGTATTCCAGCCATTGGAAAATTAAAATTATAATATCAGAATTTAAACGGACCCAAGCTGAGGAACAAGTTGTACTAAAGTTGGGGAGAGAGGGAGGTAGGGAGGAATCAGGTATTTTCTGCCACTTGATGAGGGAGACAACAGCACTGTCAGAAGCAGTTTTACCAAACAGAAGCAATCAAATTATAACAAGGTTCTAGGACTAGGGATGCATTGTGGATTTGGTTTAATGCTTGCATTATGGGTTCCCTTGTCTGGGTAAACCCAAAGTCCCACTTGTTTCCCTGCTGCCACCAGGCAATCAGGGTGGACTAACCAACTACTGCTACAGGGATGGAACTCAGTAACAGCAGCAGTCTGAAATATAAAGGGTCCTGGGTTTCCTGTGCTAAGGACCCTAAGGAAAAGGCAAAACCAAAAACCAATAACCATATAGAACTTCCGATTAATAAACTGTACAGTCGACATACAACTGGTCCGCAATCTAGATCAAGAGAAGTACTTCTTAAACTATATATTAGATTGGTTCTCTGTTTTGTTAATCAAATGCAGATGAGTACTTTTCTAAGACATATGAAAATGAAATATAAGTATCTAGACAAAAATTGAAGTCCAAACCCCTAGTTTATCAAAGAAATTAGAAGGACACTAGAAACTCAATGTATGTATTTCATAAAATATTTACATTACAGAGGTGGCACACACCTTTAGCCTAGCACTTAAGAGGCAGAGGCAGCTATACCCTCAATCCATTACATTATTATTTTTTTAAGGATTTTTTTTGTAAAAGTTTATTTATTATATGTAAGTACACTGTAGCTGTCTTCAAGTGCCCCAGAAGAGGGCATCAGATCTCATTACAGATGGTTGTAAGCCACCATGTGGTTGCTGGGATTTGAACTCAGGACCTTCGGAAGAGCAGTTAGTGCTCTTAACCACTGAGTCATCTCTCCATCCTCCCTCCCCCCCCCCCCCCCCACTACATCTTAAAATGCTGATATCAAAGGAGAAGTTCTGGAAAGGCAAGCTTCTATAACATTCTATTACAGAGAAAGTAGTAAAAATCTAAAATTTTATATCAAGTTGGTTCAATTAGTAAGAGCACCTGCTGCCAAGCCTGATGACATGAATTTCATTCCTAGGAACCGCATGCAAGCCATGATATGAACACACATCCATACACCCGCATGCATGTATGCACACACAAATATAAAAGTATTTCTTGGGCTGGTGAGATGGCTCAGTAGGTAAGAGGACAAACATACTTGAAGATTTTCTGAAATCATCAAGAACAATTAGAAAAAAACGCAATAAAAATCTTCTGTAATGAGTCTCATAAGGGAAAATTATTTGTGACACATAATTGTCATAATTGGTCATTAGAATGAAACAACCCCTTATCACTTTCATGCTTTAGCAGTTCCTTTGACACTAACTTTTCCCTTCACTTCCCCAGCTGGTTGCATGTATCTTGTAATGTTGCTTAGGCTGTGGTTAACTCTCAACAGAGTATGCAATTAGTCTGAAGGACAGAGGGGGGAAAAGGTGGTATAATCTTCACTTTAAAAACATTCTTGTTGGGGCTGGCGAGATGGCTCAGCAGGTAAAAGCACTGACTGCTGAGTTTGGATAACAGCAACCACATGGTGGCTCACATCCACCCGTAATGAGATCTGACGCCCTCTTCTGGTGTGTCTGAAGACAGCTACAGTGTATTATGCTGGAGCGAGTGGGGCCCATCCAGTTCCCAGCAGCTACATGATAGCTCAAGGCCATCTGTACAGCTACTGTGTACTCATACACATAAAATAAATAAATAAATCTTAAAAAAATTATTATTTTATGTATAGGGGTATTTTATCTGTGTGTGTGTGTGTGTGTGTGTGTGTGTGTGTGTGTGTGTGTGTGTGTACTTATGTATGTATGTATGTGTACCATGAGCATGCCTGGTGCTATGGAAACCAGAAAAGGGTTAGATTTCCTGGAACCGGAGTTAGATGGTTGTGGGCCACAATGCAGATGGCTAGCATTCAAACCTGGGTCCTTTGGAAAAGCAGCCAGTGCTCTTAACCTCTGGGCCATTTCTCAAGCCCCAGATGCTCACTTTTGTTGTTGGCTGTGTAGCACAGCCTTCTATGCTATGGTAGGCTGTCCCTAAAGTGACATTTTCTGAGTTGTTGCTTCTTTCTACTCATCCTTTTCCTACTACCAGTTAGTTATACAGAAATGCTGAGGTATCAGAAATGAAGCCAACTTTAAGTTAGCAGATATGTCTGAAGTACTGACTGATCAGGAAGGATGGGGTCTAGTATTTATTTACAAAATATTCAGTTAATTTTTTTTGAGGCCTTTACAACTTCCTATACATTAAATTATTCAGATGTTTTAAAATCATATGTGGAAATTCATAGAAAGTAGAAACTGCTCTGTATATCTAAACTAATACTTCCATGACCTCGCAGGTCCTTTCTACAAACAGAGGGGAAAAAAAAGTTTTCCGAACACATATGAAAGTTAAGCATTATTTTACTCAAACTTACCTTGGACAAACATGATGTCATCTCATTATGCAGAAAAACTGAGCATATAAGAATTAGACCTATATACATGGATGGCTGAGACAAAGAAACACATCATGCTATTACTTCCAGTAACACATGAACTGCCAAATATTCTAAATCCCAGGGTTGTAGAGAAGAGCCTTGTCTATAACTAGAGGCAAGCAAGCCTTTACAAATCAACACAAACACAACAGTGTTGAAATATACAGTAGGAACATTTATTTAAACACTTCTAAAAGGTATTTTTCCATGCCTGGTGATTTGATATAAAAATCAAACCCATCATATTTTCTCATCAGTTTCTCTACATCAAGGGCAATCAGAAATTTGTACAACATGAATATGTTTCTGAAACAAAAATTACAAATTAAATGATAACAAAAATACACAAATCAACTGGACCCTAAATGAATTTCTAATGAATTCTTTCCTCCTGTCCTTCATCACCTAGAGCTTCTTTCTTCAGTCTCATTCTGCTCCTTTTCCTTTCTTTGCTTGGCCATGAACTTCTGTTAAAAGCAATTTTCAATATGAAACATTTGTTAGATGTTGTTTGCTATGTGTGCAATCCTAAGTGTATTTCATTATATTTATTTTAATTTAAAATTTAAATTGGAAGCAGTGTCTTAATTACATTCATTCCTTGCCCTATTCATCCTTCTGATATTCGATGATATGCCAGGCATTATGCTTGGGGATTTGGTAGTAGATAAGAAAAATAATGCGTTTTTCCAAGTGCTTACACTATAATGAAGGAAACAAAGAGAAACAAAACTGAAATCACTGTAGGTGGTAGTAATTACTCTACAATTATAACAAGAAGAAAGGAGCAGTGTACGGAGTATGTAACCCAGTGTTAGAAGTCCTTGCTGAGCATGTGCCTATTCTTGGGTTCAATCCCTAGCACAACAAAATTAAAATATTAACAAAGAAACTATGTAAAGTTGATCTTTTTGTGGATGTAGGATTGAGTTTGCTTTCTTTTCTTTAATTTTGGTTTTGTGAGACAGGTTACCCTATGTAGTCTTGGCTGTCCTGAAATCACTATATAGATCAGGCTGTCTTTGAACTCAAGATGATCTGCCTGCCTTTGCCTGCCAAGTGCTGCAACTGGAGGCCTGTGCCACCACAGTTGGCTTTTGGAGCTTTCTTTTTAAAGCAAAGGCCCCTTTTAGTAGCTAATATTTGAGTAGAGACCAAAAGGTAAGAAAAAGTAGGCACATAATAAGTTTGGGAGGGGAACAGGATTAGTAACTAAGGGAATGGCACAATGGTGTCTGAGGTGTCACATACAAGAAAGGAAAAGAGTAACAAGACAGAGTTACAGCCACAGACGAGGAAGGTTATGCAGTCTCATAGAGCCACAGTCAGTGTGGAGATTATTCCAAGTGCCATAGAAAGGGGATGCAAGATTTTAAGTAATTTTTCTTTTTTAAAGATAAAGTTCCCTGACTAGCCTTGAACTCTATGGGGTAGATCATTCTCAAACAGATATCCACCTGCTTCTGCCACCAGACTACAGGATTAAAGCTGTATGATACCACATCTGGCCCCAGTTGAAAGATTTCAAATGGAAAAAAAAAAAGTAAGATATAATAGGTTAAAATAAGGAGAATAGTAAATTTAATAAAATGTGTGAGGGGTTAGACATAGAATTAAACAAAGCTAGGTGAACTCTGGGCTCAAGTTCTGTTATTATTTTGGTTTTAAAACTTCAGTACACAAAATATATGAAACAACCTTAGACAATCAGGAGCAGAAAACTACTGCTTCAACCATGGCTAAGACTAACTCTCTAGAGCAGCACCTTCTCAAAATATATACAACAAAAAAGAAACTAACATTTTTCTTCTGACTAGAAATTCAGAAATGTTAATGTGTTAATACGTACAGGCATTTGCAACAGAACATCAGGATAAGTAGAATCTTATATTGTAAAGGAGGTCCACAAGACATTACTAGCTTACACAGTCTGTTCTAGACAATGATACTGCTCCAGGAAAAAGATTAGGGCTAGAGACCACAGTAACATACAGCAACACAGGAAAACAGGAATTTTGTTTTTCAACTTAGGAGCAATGAACTGGGATAAATACCCAAGTTCTCACAGAGAAATATATACGTTGGGCAGACTCATTTTAAATCAAAAGATGGTGACAACACTTGAAGATTTTTATGTGTTACCTCTGTATTTTGTTTATGACGTGTGCTCTTGCAGTGATTTGCCATTGCTTTTTCACCTGAGTAGAAGAGGGAGCAAATTGGACAGAAAAATCCAGCCTTTGGAACAAGAAAGTCCAAATCTGGAAGACAGGAAAAAAGACAAAGAGAAAATCCATCAACAGTGTGTCAATCACTTTATCCAAATCTGGCAAGCACACTTAACACACAGAATACCCCCCCATTCCCCCCACAGAGCACACACTGTGATATAGTTAGGACAGCAATGACATCACAAAGCACAGATTTTGAGGATCTTGAACTTAGGGTACTCTGTTACTTAGCTATCTCCTAACAATTCAAAACATGTATCTTTATTTAATATATATTCCAGAGTCTCCAGAGAAGCCAGAATGCTAATGGTTTTGAATATAGGTTGACAAATGAGAGAGTAGAAAACAAATATTTCAGAAACACACTGTTAAGGTAGAAGATAGAAAAGCAACACAATGCTGGGTTACTAAAGAAGTAAAAGCCCTTCAACTCAGCATAGTGGTTACAAGCAAAGTTTCCTATTAATAACTGGAGTTTTTGCTTGGGGAAGTATAACTCAGTTTTTTACCATGACAGCAAACAGTACAACAAGAAAAAAAAGAGGCCGGCCTTCAAGAATAAAATAAAAATATCCATGCCAAGATTTAAAAAACAAAACAAAACAAAACCCTAGATAAGTTATATTCAGGAACATCAAGCAAGGTTAACTTGCTCACTTTTGACTTCATAGGTATAAGAAAAACATGTGGGGCAGTGAGCAGTTCTGACAGCCAGAGTCCAGTAGAGCCATCTCAGAACCCCGGAGACCCACTGAGGATTTGCTCAAAGGGACGGAAGGCGTTTGGTGAATTGCTCCTGAGACCATGGCTCAGATTTCAGCCCAGACCCCTCACAGCTGCCCCTGCAGGAGATGTGTACTCTATCAGGCAGACACTGCCTCAAACTCTCAGCATTCTAGCTGGACCTTACACACAGTCATCTGACCACAAGCCAAGCATGCCACGCCCCATACAATAAAAGGGGTGGTTTGCCCGATCCTCACTCTCTTGCTCTCTTCTTCCCTTACCCTCATCCTCTTACCCTTACCCTTCCTCTGTAACTCTTGCTCTCCCCCTCTCTCTCTTCTCTCTGCTCTTTGTTCTCTTCTCCCTCTTCTTCTTTTCTCTCTCTCCCTCCTCTCTTTTCTTTCTCTCTACTCAAACAGCATATTTCTCCTTCCTACAATAAAATAACTCATTCATACATTGCCTCCTTTTTAATCAAGGCACCATGCAGCAAACAGGCCAGCCCCGGGAGGAGAGAGAGAGACCTGGGCTTCAGCACCAGGCCCCCTGCCACCAGGGAGAGAGAGAGCATCAGCAGGCCAGGCTGGGGCTGCAGCCTAGGCCCCCACCCTGTTTTTTGAACAACAAAAACATGTTATTTTTACTTTACCTCCAGGGACATCGGATGTCACTGATTTGCCTACCGAAGAGTCTTCAGTCTTCCTGCGTTTTTCATCAGGTTCTGAATCCTTTAGTTCAGCTTCATCAACTAAAGTCATTAAAAGTTCAAGGAAAAACACGAAGTATTTAAATTAGGATGTATTTGCCAAACTAATATTGGATATTCTCTATATTCCAAAACTAACTTAAAGCTCACTGAACTACACTTTTGTTAATGATTCCTTGATCCAAGAAGCAAATGAGTAAATATATATTCAATGGATGTAGGAGATACAAGGCTAAAGCCTATGTAATATTTCATTGGTATAGCTCCAGAAAGGATAAGGGTGACAGATAATCATTATTATTTTAGTTAAATTAGGAAACAGCAAGTTTCATAATCTCTTTGTAATCTGCACATCATTGTATTTCCACTGTATCTGCCCCTTTATTTCCACTGTATCTGCCCCTTTATTCTCCCACACAACAGTCCTGCTTTCATGATATATAATATGTACATGTATATACAAAATTCTGCATGAAAGAAACACAATCCTTTTGTCAACTCCCATCCCTTTCTCTTGTTCCCCTTTTCCTTTAGCCCCTCATAGTCCTCCTTTTAAGAGTCAAGTTCTATAAATCTGGCAAGAGTCAATTTTAATTTGTAAGGAGGCAAAGTATGAGATTAATGGAAATAGGCACGAGCAAAGAGTAAATTCTGTCCTAAAGTTGTTTCCACCCAGAAACTTTTATTATCAAATCTTAAAAGTTTATTGAGGGTGTCATCAAATCTTAAAAGTCTATTGAGGGTGTATACATCCTTTTCCTTGATTTAATAGTCAAACAACTCTCTGCCTCTGATCTCTTATTTTCTTTACTAAAGTAATAAACTTTAACTTATTTATTACTTTATCTGTTCCTGCCACTGCAAAGGCACATGCACATTAATAATGGACTGATTACATACTACAATATTTTATTATGTAAAAGCTATATAATAAGAGTAGACTACAATCATTTAAATTTAAAACTGAGTTGCAAATGACTTTCTGACAATATTAGGTCTTTTGAGGAAATTAATGGAAAAACAATTACTAAATGAACCATAAATAAATTACCTCTCCTATATTACTCAGTTGAGAGGATGCAATTCTAAGCAACCTAGTGTCAAAGTTGACCTAACATACCAGAAATCTTTGACAAAACAAATAAAAAAAAAAAAAAAAAAAAAGAACTCATATTAGGAGCTACTGGTGAGATGCAACTATTAACTACAGCTTACTGTAAAAAGTTGTTATAGAAAAGAATTGAAAAGAAGCAGGGATACCAAATTGGGACATGATAAGCAGTAACAAACAATGCCGAGACCTCAAGACTAAAGTAAGAGGGGAAACATTTTAAAAATGTCTGGATCGGTGATTCTCAACCTTTCTAATGTTGTGATCCTTTAATATAGTTCCTCATGTTGTGGTGATCCCAACCATAAATTTACTTTTGTTGCTACTTTATAACTACAATCTTGCTACTGTTATAAATCGTAATCTAAGTACTTTTTGAAGACAGAGGCTTGCCACAGGGGTAGTGACCCACAGGCTGAAAACCACTATTTTATATGCTATACTTTGTTGCTAGGGGTATTCCAAAGGCAACATTGATTTTTGTCCCCTAATGATAGAAAGTTTGCTGTAGTTTACAGTGTTAAGGAGTCAATAAAGGTAAAACTTAAGGTGGCCATTAGAGAACATTCATCTTCTTTGGTAAAAAAGAAAAGAAAGCAGTGAAGAGTTAGCTAGGTAATGGAAAAGGAAATGTTATCACCATTGGTCAGCTATAAAATAAAAAGGGTTTTAATAGATTGTGGACGAGGCAAGGAGGTAGAGGGATTGATCGATCAGGTTCAAAGAACTTTTCCTCAGACAGAGGGTAAAGTCAGTACTACAGAGAAGATGGTAAAGGGATACTGTCATACTAGAAGATGCTTTCCTTTACTTCCCTATCAGTAAACCCTTTGAAATCAGGAATGACCTTAGGATTTTACTGCTAACAACAGGAAGGATATCGGATACAATGAAATATTAAATACAATGACAAGTTATCTGTCATTGACAATGTTTACGTCCCTTATTTGTATCAACTTAACTATTAAGCATTCTGTTGTTTAATTTACTGGCTAGATGCCTGGAAGCAACAATAAGTAATAGTTAATAAATTATTGGTCCTGTTGCTGCAGCATGGTCACAATTAACATCTTAGGAGTAATTTCCACAATCTTTTGTTCTACTGTTACTGTTCCAAAACCTCTCTAAATTATAAAGAAAGAAGTTGAGAAGGCTCTTCTAAGCCTGCCTGCTGCCTTTCTAGTTCCTTGCCTGGTTTATGTGTGAAAGTTCTATCATGATCTCATGCTGTGTGTTTTCTCCCCACCCGAATAGCCCCTTTACCTCCTTCACTCATTTGGAAGGCCTCTTCGCCTTTTGCTGGTTCTGCCACCTTTTGTGAGGGTGATGCTTTCACAATTTTAACTCTCTTCAATGGCGTTTTAGCTTTGAAAAGAAAGCCTAATTTATTGCTTCATTAACAGTATTTAAATTGCTTTAAGTTTAACATATTAAACTATCTAAAAATTCTAATATTTGTTGCAAAAAAATACCTAAATTTAGGGAGATTGCCTTTGTGTTTCTAAGACAGGGACTTTCTAATGCAGCTGAAGCTAAGTGCTAGATTACAGACATGTGCCAGCACTCACGGCTGGCAGAGAAACTTAATACTAAATAAAAATCTATGTTAAAAAGCAATTTAGTTAGAATAACATCTTAAGTTTCCATTTGTGTTCTGAAAAACTATTCCCGTCTATTCTTTTCACAGGATGGCTTTATGCTTTTCCCTGAATTGTTGCCAACTCAAGAAGATGTTCTCTTTCATTTTTTCTTTTCTTTTTTTTTAAACAGGGTTTCTTTGTATAACAGCCCTGGCTGTCCTGAAACTGACTCTGTAGACCAGGCTGGCCTTGAACTCAGGTCTGCCTGCCTCCTCTGAAAACTTCTACAAAGTAGACATTTATTAACACATTAAATAGTTTCATTTAACTACTCTTTGAATTCATTCTCATCAGGGTGACTTTATTTTGTGACATATTATGTCAACTGGGTTCAAAGTTTTCTAAATGGAAATTTTGTCTCTTGCATGTACTGTAAGCAAGCAAGCTGCTTGATTATGTCATACCATCAAAATATTACGCTATGCCAAGTGTGGTGACTCTCATCTATAATCCTGGCATTTGAGAAAGAAGAATATCCTGAGTTCAAGTCTATATTCTGAGTTCTAGGCCAACATGAGCTAGAGTCAGACCTCATTTCAAAAGGCCAAAATCTCTCAGGTGTGGTTATTCACACCTTTAATTCCAGTACCCAGGCAGCAGAAGTAGAGATAGGCTGATTTCTCTGAGTTCAAAGCTGCCTGGTTTACATATGGATTTCCAAGTCAAAAGGTTCTCACAGTGAGACTCTACCTAAAGAAAAAGTTGAACAGTACCTCAATGATTTGTCCTCCTGCTTGTTCTAAACCTAAGTTTATCGCCAGAAGTGAGAGGCACTGTGATTTGAACCCTGTTCTCTTTAAAAGTTTGTTCCCCCATCCATACCACACTGTGTTCACTGAAGCTCTACACTGGCTGGTTCACTTTGTCTCCTGGTTTTGACATCCTTTCTTGAAGTATAACAACTAGAGACAACCTGTGCCCTGTAAACTAAATGTGTGCAACCTGTACCTTATTTCTATGGAGTGGTTTAACTGCCAGCTTACAGAATATCAACAGGATGACATTAACCCTAGTGTGGCACTGTGTTCACACAGTTTTAAATGTAATCTCACAAAACAGAAAAAAAATGAATACTTTGAAGTATCTACCTGCCAAATGTCTTTCAGTCATGGTTTTCAGATCTTTTTGTGTTACAGTCTCACTTCCTGGACCTACTTGGGAGAAAGAATCAAGCTTTGTCTTCTTTGGGTCGACAGCTCTCCTCTTTCTATTTCCTTTTTTATCTGTACGGTGCTCAATTTTGCCTTGTGCTAACTCAACTTTTGAATCATTGTCTCCATCCTCTTCATCCCCAACTTCATCCACAGTGACAAAATTCAGCTCTTCTTTAAGGTTGTTAAAATCAGCCAGAGAGTCTTCATCTTCTTCAGTTACTTCATCCAAAGTCATTAAGTGAAAATCACTGCTGTCATCCTGTATTTCATCTACAGTAACTAAAGTAGAAGGGTCTTCGGGCATCTGGGAAGAAATGAACCCAATAGAATCCCTTTTATCTCTTTTAGCATTCAAAGTAGCAAAAGTTATGTCTGCTGACTCTTCTACTTCTCCAATTTCATCCACAGTTACCAAGCGTTCCTGTTGTAGATCTTGTTCTTCAGCCATGGACAGGACAGTAACATCTTTAGGTCCACTGTGGGGAATGCAATCATCTTGGTCAATTAGTTCATCTAAGGTAAGAAGAGAGTTAGAATTTTTTACCATTTCTTCCATATTGAGCTCTTCTTCATCAATGACTTCATCCACAGTGACTAGAGCTTGCGTGGCTGAATCCTCTTCCTCTCCTATTTCATCTAATGTTACGAAGGACAATTCTCCCTCAACACTGTGAGGGACAGAAGTTTTACACCTTTTCTTTTTTAAGTTAAGGTCAGGGGAAGGAGAAATTTTGAAGGCTTCCTTTCTTTTTCCTTTTAATGGATTCTGCTTGGCTTGAGAAGGAGTTACTTCTTCTATGACTTCATCCACAGTAACAAATTCATCCAAATTAAATGTAAATAATGGTTCCTGTTGGAGAGTTAAGAATCAGTACTGTGAACTATGACTGACCACTGGCTAAGTCATAGTAAACTAATATGCGATCATCTGTGAGAATTTCAGTACAAAGACATTTCCTAATACTAAAATAAAATGAATGTTGTATTTTTAAAAGTGATAAGGCTAGAAAGATGGCTATGTGGGTAAAAGTACCTGGCGCCAAGTGCAACACCTAAG
>JADRCD010203166.1:2214-47611 GCA_019843815.1 Montemys delectorum
CTCTCTCTCTCTCTCTCTCTCTCTCTCTCTCTCTTTCTTTTTTTCTCTTTTGGTTTTTTGAGACAGGGTTTCTCTGAGTAGTCCTGGCTGTCTTGGAACTCACTCTGTAGATCAGGCTGGCCTCGAACTCAGAAATTCACCTACCTCTGCCTCCCAAGTGCTGGGACTAAAGGTGTGTACCACCACTGCCTGGCTTCTTTCTTTCTTTTAAAGTGTATGTATGCATGTGTTTTGCCAGACAGTAGAGATAAACACCTTCGTTTTATTTATTTATTTATTTATTTATTTATTTATTTATTTAAAAGAGGGCATCAGATCTCATTACAGATGGTTGTGAGTCCGCCATGTAGTTGCTGAGAATTGAACTCAGGACCTCTGGAAGAACAGTCAGTGTTCTTAACCACTGACCCATCTCTCCAGCCCTTTTTCTTTCTTTTTTTGAGACTTACTTTATATCTCTGACTAGCCTGGAATTCACTACATAGCCCAGGCTGGTCTTGTACTCCCAAGTACAAGACCATTCCCAATGCTGGGAAGGAACAGGTGTGTGCTGTCATGCTCAGCTCTTTCAAGATTGAGATTGTCAGCCAGCTACTGAAGATCTACATCAATGGAAGATCTAACATGCTGGGGAGGTGAATTATAAAAAGTTTTTTTTTTTTTTGGTTTTTTGAGACAGGGTTTCTCCGTGTAGCCCTGGCTATCCTGGAACTCATTCTGTAGACCAGGCTGGCCTGGAACTCAGAAATCCACCTGCCTCTGCCTCCCAGGTGCTGGGATTAGAGGCGTGCGCCACCACCGCCCGGCAAAAGATTTTATTTATTTATTGTTTGTTTGATGTGACTGTTTGCCTGCACGTGTGTTTATTTGTACCAAATGCATACTTGATCCCCACAGAGGCCAGAAGAGGGTGTCAGATCCCATGGAACTGGAGTTACAGGCAGTTGTGAACCATTGTGTGGGTGCTAGGAAGTGAACCCAGGTCCTGAAGAAAATAAGTGCTTTTAACCACTAAGCTCCAGCTCTGGGAAGGTGAATTTTTATGCCATTTGGGAGTGACAGAATGAGACCAATCATGCACGCTGTGACCCAACAAAGATACAGAGAAATGTAAAGTGTATTTGCTGCAGGAGAAAAAAAATTAGACAAACCAGGAATAAAACAACTTACTAAATGTTGGTATATTTATGCAATAGAATACCTTACAGTTGTTGAAATGAATAAACATCTATTAACATGGACAGATCTCATCCCAAATTTTATTGCTCAGAGTAAATAGCCTGCAGGAGGATGCACGGTACCCATTAAAACTTGTTTGAGCCAGGTTTGGTGGGAGGCAGATCTTTGTAGATTTGAGGCCAACCTGGTCTAATAGTGAGTTCTATAACAGGACTACATAGAGAGACCTTGTTCCCCTAGCTCCTACTCCACAAAAAACTCAAAGTAAATGAGTAAAAACGACACACACACTTTGCTGGGCCGGAGGGTGGCTCAGGTGGTACAGCACTTACTTGCTTTATAAATGCAAAGACTGGGATTGATGGTGTTCCTGAGAATAACATCAAGGCTGTCCCCAGCCTCACATGCATATGAATGTACATGTTCTATAAACATACATACATTTTATTTTTTTAAAGATTTATTTTATTTATTTTTATGTGTATGAGTACACTGTAGCTGTACAGATGGCCATGAGCCATCATGTGTGTGGCTGCTGTTGAACTCAGGACCTCTGCAGGCCCTGCCTGCTCGCTCTGGCATAATTTACTGCAGCTCTTTTCAGACACCAGAGGAGGGTGTCCAATCTCATTACAGGTGGTTGTGAGCCACCATGTGGTTGCTGGGTTCCAAATTCAGGACCTTCAGAAGAGCAGTCAGTGCTCTTACCAGTTGAGCCATCTCGCCAACCCCCATTTTTTTATAAAAAGATTTATTTATTTATTATATATTAGTACACTGTAGCTGTCTTCAGACACCCCACAAGAGAGCATTAGATCTCATTATGGATGGTTGTGAGCCATCATGTGGTTGCTGGGATTTGAACTCATGACCTTCAGAAGAGCAGTCGGTGCTCTTAGCCACGGAGCCACCTCTCCAGCCCGCTAACACCCATTTTATTTGTTTGAAATATGCAATAAAACTCATCTGTGTGCCTGCTCACATACCAATTTTTTCTAAGAAATAGTTTTGAGACAGGATGTCCCTATGTAAGTTTGGCTTGCCTTATATGCACAGAGATCTGCTTGCCTCTTGTTTCACAGGCTGAAATTAAAGACATGCATCAGCATGTTTGGCCAAATGTAGCAAAGCTTAAGAACATAGCCCATGCTGGGCAGTGGTGGCACATGCCTTTAATCGGAGCACTTGGGAGGCAGAGGCAGGCAGATTTCTGAGTTCAAGGCCAGCCTGGTCTACAGAGTGAGTTGCTGGACAGCCAGGGCTATACAGAGAAACCCTGTCTCAAAAAACCAGAAAAGAAAAAAAAAAAAAAAAAAAAAGCATTGGAAATACATACAGCTCATCTTCCTTGAATGTTGCCAACTTGAGTCCACTAGAGGGAGCCAGAGCCCTTCACAGCTGGCTCCGCTGGTGAAATGGCTTCATTAATAGAAAAGAGCACAGAAGCAGTACCCTGTTTCATTTCTGAATTCTACCTGTTTTTGTTTGTATGTTTTGTTTTGTTTTTCTGTTTTGTTTTTTTTTTTGGTTTTTCAAGACAGGGTTTCTATGTATAGCCCTGGCTGTCCTGGAACTCACTCTGTAGACCAGGCTGGCCTTGAACTCAGAAATCTGCCTGCCTCTGCCTCCCAAGCGCTGGGATTAAAGGCGTGCGCCACCTCTGCCCAGTATGTTTTGTTTTTAAATATTTATGTCATAATGTATGTTTGTGTGACAGAACAGGGCATCAAATCCCATTATAGATGGGCAGATAGGCCCTGGATTCTACCCGTTATATCTGCCCACACAAGTCTACTTCCTCAAATTATGAGAATGTAATAGGAGGTATAAAATTAAAAAAATATTAACCCCAGCACTTGGGAGGCAGAGGCAGGCGGATTTCTGAGTTCGAGGCCAGCCTGGTCTACAGAGTGAGTTCCAGGACAGCCAGGGCTACATGGAGAAACCCTATCTCAAAAAACCAGAAAAGAAAAAAAAAAAAAGCATTGGAAATACATACAGCTCACCTGAACTAAGATGTCCCATGAGCAATGTAACCTTACAGGGCCTCAATTATTGAATATGAAAGAATATGAACAATTATGTTCAATTTAATTTAAAAAATACTGATTACATTCTGAAAGGGCAATTTGGACATACTGACTTAATAAAGATTAGTTTCACCTGTTTCTTCTTTAACATTTATTTCTTTGTGTATGAATGTGTATGTATGTGGGCATGCCACAGTCTGAGAGGTCAGAGGACAACTCAGGGGTCAGAGGTCAGTTTTCCTTTTTTTTTTTAATTTTTATTTTTTACTTATTTTTGAGACAGGGTTTCTCCATATAGTCCTGGCTGTCCTCTAAAACTCACTCTGTAGACCAAGCTGGCTTCGAACTCAGAAATCCACCAGCTCTGCCTCCCAAGAGCTGGGATTAAAGACGTGTACCCGCCACCACTGGCCGGTGGCACACTGCATTTCTTTCTTTCTTTTTTTTTTTTTTAAAGATTTATTTATGTATATGAGCACATCGTAGCTGTCTTCAGACACACCAGAAGTGGGCATCGGATCTCATTACCATGTGGTTGCTGGAATTTGAACTCGGGACCTTCGGAAAAACAGTCAGTGCTCTTACCCGTTGAGCCATCTCGCCAGCCCCACACTGCACTTCTTCTTCTTCTTCTTTTTTTTTTTTTTTAAAGATTTATGTATTTATTTTATATGTTTGAGTACACTGTAGCTGTACAGATGGCCATAAGCCATCATGTGGCTGCTGGGAATTGAACTTGGGACCTCTGCTTGCTCTGGCTCCCCTAGCTCCATCATAATACACTGTACCTGTCTTCAGACACACCAGAAGAGGGCATCAGATCTCATCATGGATGGTTGTGAGCCACGATGTGGTTGCATGGATCCGAACTCAGGACTTTAGGAAGTGCAGTCAGTGCTCTTACCGGCTGAGCCATCTCGACAGCCCCACACTGTATTTCTTAAGACCATCCTGGTCTACAACAAGTGCAAGTAACAGCAATCAAAATGGCAGTGTAGGCTGGGCAGTGGTGGCACATGCCTTTATTCCCAGCACTTGGGAGTCAGAGGCAGGCAGATTTCTGAGTTCGAGGCCAGCCTGGTCTACAGAGTGAGTTCCAGGACAGCCAGGGCTACACAGAGAAACCCTGTCTGGAAAAAAAACAAAAAAACAAAAAACAAAAAACAAAACAACAGGGCTGGTGAGATGGCTCAGCAGGTAAGAGCACTGACTGCTCTTCTGAAGGTCCTGAGTTCAAATACCAGCAACCACATGGTGGCTCCCAACCACTTGTAATGAGATCTGACGCCCTCTTCTCGTGCATCTGAAGTCAGCTACCGTGTTCTTACATATAATAAATAAATCTCATATAAAAAAAAAACAACAAAAAAAAATCACAATGAATTTATCTAGGCCATAGGACTATAGGCTAATACTAGTTTGTTTATGTGGTTTCAACTTGTCTATAATAAATGATTTTTTTGTAAGACAAGAAAATGTAAACAAAATCAGTTTCTATCTCCTTCAAAGTGGATAGGTTCTTTTTAGTATTGTAATAGAAAGCTTTAATTTTGCTAGGGGTGTGTGGGATGGAATGTATATTTGAGGGGGCTGCCTGGTCACCTAGCACCTCTGCACTTTGAGCCCTAGAGCAATGAGGAGCAGAGACAGGTAGGTTGTTGAGTCTTGCTGGTTTTCAGTCTAGTACCAGGTTCCAAGAGAATGGTAGTTTGGATGAGAATGGACCCCAAAGGCTCTTGTTTGAATCCTTGATCCCCAAGTTGGTGGAACTCTTCGGGGAGATTAGGATATATGGCGTGAAGGTGTGCTACTGGGGGTGGGCAGTGAGGTTCCTGTTAGGTCTCTCTGCCTTCTACTTATAGATGACGATAGAAACTCTCAGCTACTAACTAGGCTCCCTGTTGTCGTGGCCCCTCTATGATGATTAAGAACTCACCTTCTGCAACACACACACACACACACACACACACACACACACACACAAATTAAAATCTCCCTTTTATAAGTTGCCTTGAACATGGTATTGCACAGCAGTAGAAAAGTAAGACAAGGAGACATCCTGTCTGAAGGGAACAAGGTGGAATATGGTAAGGCAGGTCACGGGATGTCTTCCTCCTATGTTCTCAACAGACACACGCAAACAAAAAAATAAAATAAAATAAAATAACCCGGATACCAGATGTGGTGGCCACATCGTGAGGGTTTGTTCAAATAGAAATAAATCAAGTAAGCAAGGCAAAGTAATCCCAGAGCCCAGGGGAGGCAGTGGCAGGACTGACTTGACTTCGATGCCAGCCTGGGCTACAAAGAGTGTTTCAGGCCATCAAGAACTATATGACAAGGCCTTGGCCCCAGAAACAAACAAAATCTCCAACACACTTTGGTAGAGTTCCGGAAACACATTGATCTCGTAGGTCAAAAGCGGGTCTAGGAATCAGTCAACAGTACCCATCAGTTTCTAATGAGGGCGTCAGGCATCCCTAGAGCACTGCCGCTACACAGCCGGGTGAATTTCCCAGGGCCGGCTATCGCCGCTGGACTTCCGGGCGGTAGTCAGGCGGGTACCAAGCGTCTCTTCGGTACCACGAAGCCAGAAAGTACCACGCGTGGGCCCCGCCTCCACAACAAACCCCGCCCCCCACAGCGAGGACACGCCTCGTAGGCCTCGCCACGCTTCTCCCACTCCTGTCGGGACATCGCCGTCACGCTCCAGGTCTCCAGGCCTCGGTCTTCGTGAGGTCAGTTTCACGTGCTATGTTAGCTCGGGGTCACTGAGATGTCGGTACCCAGCTCAGCCGGAGGAGAGCTGGAGGCGAGACGGGTGTTCCCGGGCGGGGCAGTACTAGGGGAGGGACGAACGCCATGCTGTCTGCGCACTTGGATGACGCCATCTCACTGCGTCCCTCTGGCGGTGGGTTGGGGGGGGGAGGGTGGTGGTCCTGGTGCGTGAGTGTACGCATGCGTAGTCTCTCCTTCAGGCCCTTGAAGCAGAATTTCTTTTCCCTGAACTAAGCGGCCCTTGGCTTTCCTCCCCGAAAGCACCTCCTCGGATTTGAGGAATAGGTCGAGGGCCTGGATTGAGCGAGATTTGAAATGGAGGATCGCTCGATCGTCCAGGTCTTCGGAGAATTGTGTACCCAGAGCCTGAACGGGCAGCCAGGCTAGCCCTAGGCCTCCCAGACTCTAGGGGAAATGGAAGCTGCTCCTGTGGTAGGGCAAGTAACTGGTACCGCACCCTGCCACAATCGCTTTGCATTGTTGGATATCACAGACAGATTTCTGCGGCAATTTATGTCATTTTGGCAATGTATAGGAAGGACCTTAGAATGAGCTGATCCTCATGCAGGATAGTGAAAAATCTGAAAACAGGTAATTGTGGACAAAAGATAGTTACATTGTATCCTTTTTTAATGTAAATGTATTTTTGCGACAGCGCTTTGCTCAGTAGACTGTTCTTTGTATACATGTTTTTTTTTTTCTTTTTAAAGATATAATTTCGCTAGGCAGTGGTAGGGCACACCTTTAATCTCAGCACTTAGGAGGCAGAGGCAGGTGGATTTCTAAGTTCGAGGCCAGCCTGGTTTACAGAGTGAGTTCCAGGACAGCCAGGGCTATAGAGAGAAACCTTGTGCCGACCCCCCCCCCCCAAAAAAAGACACAATTTCACATTATAGCCCAGCCTAGCCTGAAACTCACTATGTAGCACTAACTAGTTTTGAACTCATCCTTATGCTTCTGGATGAAGTGCTGGTCATGTAAAGGTTGGGCCACTGATAGGTTGTACACAGATAAATATTGTGTGTGATAGCAAAGGCTCCCAAGCTCAGCGTGGAGGAGGATGAGGCCAGCCTTGGTTATGTAGGGGGTTCAAAGTGAGCCTGGTCTGCATAGCAAGGTCATATCTTTTTGTTTGTTGTTCTCACTGTGTAGCCCATTCTGTCCTTGAACTCGCAGAGATCTATCTGCCTAGGCCTCTGGAGTAGAGTGCTAGGATTAAAGGCAGCCCATGGTCTGCTGTAAGACCACAGCTTAAAAAAAAACTGACAGAGCCATGTATGGTGATTGGTGCACACCTTTAGTCCTAGCACCCAGGAGGCAGAGGCAGGTGGATCTCTGTAAGTTTGAGGCCAGTCTGGTCTTCATTGTAAGTTCCAGGACAGCCAGAGCTACACAGTGAGATCCTGTCTTGAAAGAAACAAAACAAAACAAAAAACCACCAAACAAAAAACAAAACAAAAAACAAAATACTGTCCCCCCCCCCACAATTGTAACAATTATGAAAAAAAAATACCAGTTTTGTGTCTGCTGTCTCTTCACAGCTCAGGAGAGAAATTAAAAGTCAACTGTCAGTGGGAGGATCCTTTTGGAGCCTCCAAAAGATCAACATTTCTTTGCCCTTTCCACCTAGTATAGGAAGTGGATCTTCACGACTCTACCGGGACCCCACCCACCCATGTTAGTTTTCTCATACAGCATCCAGTAGAGTTAGTGCAAACTCAGCACCCTTCCTCATTGGGTGTGGTCTCTATAGAAACGCTCATTTTCATGCTGGTAGAAGGAAAACAGGTGCTTGTGTTAGTTTGTTCTGAGGTCCTGGTGAGGTGCTAGAAACACACTCTACCTGCCAGCCACACGGCTTGCCTGAACGAGGGATCCTAAGTTGGTTGCCCCTGCCATTTGTCTGTGAGTACTGAGTATCCATGCAAAAAACAACAGCTCTCACCTTAAGAGGAATAAGAGATAGCTTATTCTGGAGTCATTGTTAGTGACCATGGCCTGAGAACACAGATGTGGGTTACTCCAAATTCTGTGTTCCAATGGAAGCAGTTTCATGATTTTTTTTTTTTTTTGTAGTTTTACAGAAGGAAATCATAAATCAAGGCAAGTGATGTACACTGGTGTCGGAGCCAGCCGACAAGGGTGAGGTTGAAGTAGAGAGGGCGACTGAATGAGAACGAGAGGACCACCACTCTGCTGGCAATGGCAATAAGCTTTAATGGAAGAAATCTTTTATAGAAAAACACAGAAAGGCTAAAAAATAGAATTTAACAACAATCATGTAGCACAGTTTCTGAGCACTTTCTCATGGTAAAAGCATGCCCACTTCTTCATTATCTAACAGTAAATATTTTTCCCCATGCCCAGGTGCATGAGGTTTGTTTTCCTTGGTCCTTGCACGCACAGCTCTCAGTAGCCTTGAATTACTTCCAAAACATCTTGGGTTCATGGAGTAGTCAAGTCCTCAGCCGCAGGGAGATTATGAGAAGGTGCCCCCTCCCTCATGGAGCGGTTATGCCCTTAGCTGCAGGGAGATTATGTGAAGGTGCCCCCTCCTTGCCTTTCAGTAGAGGGGCCACCCCTAAATCTTCCCCTATGCCGAAGAACATTTCCACCATTCAGCAGAGGGGCCACCCCTAAATCTTCCCCTATGCTAAAGAACATTTCCACCACACATTGGTGGGTACATCAGAGAGATAGGTAAAACAAGATGGAGGAAGCTTTTCTGTAGGTCCAAGAAGCTATCTGATGACATTCTTAGCTTTTAGTTAGTGGAAGCTATTGGTCTGCTAAGTTAAAAGATTCCAAGAAGAAGCTGGGTATGGTGACACATACCTTTCATACCAGCAGTTAGGGGGAAGAGGAAGGCAGATTTTTGTGAGTTGTAGGCCAGCCTGGTTCCAGGCTGCCAGGACAGCCAGGGCTGTTACACAAAGAACCCCTATTATGATCCTTGCCCCCCCCCCAAAAAAAATCCCAAAAGGTTTCTATTAGTCACAAGATGTTAGTTTCAACCCAGAGGTAGGCAAGGAAGAGCTGTCCTAGAGGGGTAGAACCTAGCCCAGGATAAAGTAGCTTCAGAACTGCACCGTTCCAGTTTCTCCACAGCACTGCAGCCCTAGTCAGTCAGTCTCTGTAAATACTGCTTCTTTTCAGGAATTCTCCTTCATGTTAGCAACAAATAAAGGCTGGCCTGGCCAAAGTTTTCCTTGTAATGGGTGGGCTTTATCTTTCCCCTACTTCCCAGGCCAGTTGGTGGTGTCTTGGTCCCATGAGGATGGCTCCTGCAGCAGTGAAGATTAAGCTCTGTCTGTAGTGGCCGCCGTGCAGGGTTTATGAAGCTGAGTTCCACCCTATCTTCCTGCCTCTTTGGCTCCTTTTCCCCCTTCAGGGCCCCCTGTCCTAGGTCTTTTCGGGAACACAATTCCTGATTTCCTATGCTGGCCTGCTAGACTTTCCTTAACTTCTGTTATTTAAGTTCCGGGAAGGACTCAGAAAAAGATCTGGCACATGACAAGTGTTTAACAAACACTTAGGTGGATGAATGCCAGTTCCTTGACAATAAGTGTGTGTATGGCCATCTGTGAGGGGAGCAGGGCTCCAGAGTGACAAACTCTCAATGCTGACTTTTTCCATAGTGCTAGAATCCCAGCACTCGGGAAGCAAATCTGCAAGTTCAAGGCCCTCCTGGGCTACACATCAAGACTTTGTTTCAAAAATACAGAAACCAAAAGCAAATTCTATAACTTGGGAGTATGTTACAAAGTTTAAACATGGGCTGCAGGGATGGCTTAGCAGTTAAGAGCACCCAGGTTTAGTTCCCAGCACCTGAATGGTGGCCATTCCCCAAGAATCTGATACACAATTCTGGCCTCCCTGGGCACAATGCACAGATATATATGCAGATGAAACATTCATATATATATAAAATATTTAAGACAAATATCAGAAGTGCTTAAATAGTGACGAAATGCTTGCCTTTTGGGGGTGTTGAGAGCCTCATGCATCAGAGGCGGTATGTTACCACTCTCAGCCACATCCCCAGGGCCAGAAAAGATGTGCTGACCACTGTTCTATCCAGGAAAACCTTGTTGACTTGTAGGAGAGATGAGTGTGTGCTATTGTTCATACCGGGCTCTCTAATCACAGTCGCACCCATTTCGTGGCAGCTGTTGATCATTTTACATATTTTTAGTCAGGCCCAAAGAAGTGACTCAGGTTTTTCAAGTTCTGGTCCCAAAGTGCAGCCTGCATGTGGGAGGGACAGACCTGGTGGGCGGTCTCAGAAGGCAAAGTGAAAGGCTAGTTGGGGCCAGAGACCGAGAACGGGCGAAAGTCTCTAGGCCCCGCCCTGGGCGGAAGAAACGGAGCGTCTGGGACCTCTAGCAGCGGCACCAGGTGAGCTAGGGCCATGTTCTGGGGCGCCCGGTTGCCTTTGAGAGTTTTTTTCGGGTCCCTTCCTGGCCCTCTTAATACGTGGCAGAGCGTCTGGACCAGAAGGTTTGAGGGACCAAATAGGGCGAGGGCGGGGGCGGGGGCGGGATCACGGGCCCGGCGAGCCTCTGAGGCCTGCCTGTTCCTTCTTAGGGTGACACACTTGTGCCTCCGAAGGGCCTTGCTCAGTGTTTGAAGGCTGACCTCATAGCTCCATCGCCAGCGGCTGTTTGCTCACTTTTAAGGCCCAAAGAGGGTGTCTTCAGATCCTAGGATTAACCCAACAGGGCTACAGCTAGAAGCAGCTAGCTAGCAATCCTCAATCACATCTAAGCAGAGGTCTGAATAATGCCTCTAAGCTGGGCTGGTGGGGTCTCATGCCTGGTCACTTTTGTGCACTCCAAGGACCTGGTCCCAAGGGCAAAGAAGGGGAGGAGTGTGGGAGAAGAACCAGCTGCCTGGTCACTTTACATCCCTGTCCCTGACCTCAGATGATCACAGTTAGAACTGGCTGGCACCCTGCCTCGCCTCCCGTAAAGTCCCGTCCTGTGCTTACCCCCAAAGGTAGATACTCTAGGACCTGGTAGTCTGTAGTGCAGAAGAGAGCGGGACTTTGGGCCTGGAGACTGCACCTGTGACTAGAAGTACTGTAGCTGCCCCACCCCAGTGTCCTAGTGATGACTGGCTTTGGATGACACATCTGAACCAGGCAGTGCTGGCTTTCCTCACTGGCTCATTGTGGGTGGGGATAACTCTGGTCTCTCCAGGCCCTGGCCGTAGGTCCATAGTGAGTTATCTGTGCCCTTGCCAATATGTGTAAAGTGAATCTTCCCTCCTGGTTAGCATGAAGGCTGTATCCTCCTAGCCCTGGGAAGGGAGGGGAAGACCCCTTTTTAGCAAGGCCATGTTGTGCCAGGCACTGAAACTTCACCCAGAACCATTGTCACTGTCATAACTATCCTGGAGAGCAGCTGAAGTGGTTTCTGTTTCTCTTAAACAGAGCCTAGTACCCCCTCCCTCCTCTGTGCTAGCAGCACAGCACTGATCACTTCTTTCATGGAGCCCTCCAGGGTGCCCACATGCTGTCCAGGCTAGCTTGCTGGACAGATAGTTGCTCAAGAATGTGGAGACATGGGTATCTGTCCCCAGGCCTCAGAAACATCCTTCCACAACCAGTGCCTGTTAAGTTTATTCAGGTTCTGTCAGAGCCTGTGACCTGTTTGTCCCAGCTTTCCTAGTTTGATAGGCTGAGCCTGAGCTGGCTGAGGGTTGTGAAGAAGTTGGTCCTGGCCTGGCCTGAGTCCCTAGACTCAGAAGGAAGTCATGGAAGCAAATGCTGTAGTGGCTGCCTCTCAATATTCTCCTTTTCCCCCAGAGTTGTGTGCCTTCCTGCCCTTAAGGTGGTTGCTTGTGTCCAGGCTTCATGCTCCCTGGCCTTTGACTTTGTAGATGGCCTGGCAACAGTAGAATATGATGCTAGCCCAACTTGTTCTCAGAGTAAGAAGTAGGCTGAATGAGCAGGAAGCTCCCTCGCTGGAGTTTCCAGACCATAGCCAGGCTCCCACAAATAAGCAGGAGATTTCCAGGCCAGAGTTGGTATCCTAGTGCTGTCTGCAGCAGGAAAGAGGTGCTGGGTAGGCAGGTTCCTTCAGAGGCTAGGAAGTGACTGTGTCGCCGAGTCCTAGGCACTCAGGTTCTGCTCCTCTTAGTGGTACCATGTAGTTAGCTTCTCCCTCATAACTTGTTTACTTCTGGAGACTCATAATGTGTGGACAGACTTGCTGGGGAGAAGCTGGGCTCCTACTGAAAGAATATACTCTCTTGGCTTTTGGACTCATCTTCTTAAAAATTCTAGCCTGTCAAAATATGAAATTTTCTTAAGAGTTCACTTCCTTCTTCCCCTGCCCAGATTGCACTGTGCACCCACCATGAGTCTTGACATCCAGTGTGAGCAGCTGAATGATGCCCGGTGGACAGAGCTCCTTCCTCTGATCCAGCAATACCAAGTGGTCAGGTAGAAGCAGCCTTGGGGACCTTGTGGGGACAGTTGGGTCTGGGTGGGAGGGCAGTACTCTGTTGTGGAGGTGGGTGGTTCTTGCAGCTTAGGTCCACCTGACGGGCTTGTCGTGTTCCAAAAGCACTCTCTCTGTTCATGGACATGAAGAGGTTTTGCATAATCTTCATGAGATATTACTCTTGAGTTTTTCAACATTTTTGTATGTTTGTGTTTTAAAAACAACGGCAACAGCTCACTACTAGTTGTGTAGCTCACGTAGGTGGGCAGTAGAACTTGACTAGCACGTATCATGTATGAGAAGCACATGTGAACCACTCCGGGCTCAGGTAGGGTGGGCAGGCTTGGTGTGGAGGGTGACTGCAGCTGCAGGTGGTAGGTGCCTGCAGTTCGAACCCTTATTACTCAGCTTTTCCTTCTGGCTGAGTAAAGGAGGTGCTCCCAACCCTCCTCACTAGGCTGTTAAGTGCTTGATGAACCAGGTTCACAGGCCAGACATCGATGCCTGCTTCCTCATCTTTCCTGAGATAGTTTTAGGTCTGTAGCAGGGTCAGAAGGTTATCCGGGCATCCTCGGCCCTGCAGCAGCTTCCCATACCCATATCCCACATTCTCACGCTGCCCAGATTTGCCCCGTGACTTTCCCCCACTCTGATCGCTTAGGATCCCACATGACTTTACAGATCATCTCATTAGACCCTTCTGCAGAGTCCCTCTTCCTCCTGTGACCTGAGTTTTGAGTCTAGATACCCAGACTAGTCTGAGGGCTTTACGTGGTGGTCATGTGCTTTTTGGAGAGTATGGCCATACTATGGGTGTGGTCAGTCACATGGTGCTCTGGGTGTACAGTGACCCTATATGGCTGTGACTGAGTCATCTGTGGCTATGACTCATTATGTACTCATGCTGCTGCAGCTCTGACCACGTCTAAGTTTCTCTACCTGCTATCAACATCTGCTCCTACCCTGCCCACCCCATCTCTCAGTGCTGGAGCTTTGTACGAGCTAGGCAGGCAATTCTAGCTCTTGGTTTTTTTCTTTGAGACAGCTTTCTTCCACTATGTAGCCCAGGCTGACTTTGGAGCCTGTTTCAAGTTTAAGCATTGTAGTTATAATCCATATTTGAATTTCTCGGCTCTGGATGGGTCATACCAGCTGCTTTGTGCGATTGATGGTTGGGTCTGAGGCCAGCACCATTCTGACTCCGGGGTCCTTTCTGCAGGCTGGATGACTGTGGCCTCACTGACGTGCAATGCAAAGACATCAGCTCAGCCATCCAGGCTAACCCTGCCCTGACAGAGCTCAGCCTTCGCACCAATGTACTGGGTGATGCTGGTGTGGGTCTGGTGCTCCAGGGCCTGCAGAATTCCACTTGTAAGATCCAGAAGCTGAGGTAAGCCCAGGGACTCAGCCCAGCCCGTCCAGGCCAGCACATAGACAAATAGGCAGCTGTGATGAAGAAAGCCATGAAGAGGTTGGAGACGTAGGGACAGCTTATGGTGATAGGCACCCCAGCTTTAGCCAGGACACCAGTGAAGTGTGCAGTGCTGGGACAGGCCACATTATGGCTTTGATCCAGGTCCCAGTCTCTAGTAAAAATCTGGCTGAGCCATACTGGTCCCCTCCTTTGGCCTGGAGCCCCATCTAGAGGAAAAGCAGTGCCGTAACCCTGCAAGATGTGGCAGGAATCTGTTCATGACTGCTGCTGGTGGCATGTGCTTCAGCCTTCAGAACTGCAGCTTGACGGAGGCTGGCTGTGGAGTCCTGCCTGCTGTGCTGCACTCTTTGTCTACCCTGCGTGAGCTACATCTCAATGACAACCCTCTGGGGGATGCAGGCCTGAAGCTGCTCTGTGAAGGACTTCGGGACCCCCAGTGCCGTCTTGAGAAGCTTCAGTGAGTGTGTATACCTTGCCCGGGTCCCCGAGCTCTTTGCAGCCCCTGACCCAGAGCCCTGCCAGCCATCAGGAAGCCTCACATCAGCACAGTAGATGAGAACTTTAGACGGGATTCCTAGGATTCTAGGGCCTCCCGTTTGCTAAGGGTTGGTAGCTGACCTAGCCTGAGATTAGGAGCTGATGCTGGTGGAGTCTGGCTAGATTCTGTCGAGTATGACCCCAGATGAGCTGAAGACACTTCTCCAATAGGAATTTGTTTCTACCTGCTGGATCTGGAGAACCCCAGGATGTTGGTAGGGCTCTTTTCAGTGAAGGTTTCCTGAGCAATGCTGGTGTCCACATGAGCCTGGCGATTCTAGGTACTCACTGTGCCTGAACAATCAGAGACAGGGCCTGAGGAAGCAATTGGTAAATGAGATACCAGCACCCTTTATGTCTCCCCGATACTGCATTCCTAGACCTATCCTTAATCCTTTTGATGTGCCTGAAGCCCCTGCCTGCCCCCAGGTTGGAATACTGTAACCTCACAGCTACCAGCTGCGAGCCCCTGGCTTCAGTGTTCAGGGTGAAACCTGACTTCAAGGAGATAGTATTGAGCAACAATGACTTCCATGAAGCTGGTATCCATATTCTGTGCCAGGGCCTGAAGGACTCTGCCTGTCAACTGGAGTCTCTCAAGTGCGTACTAGGCCACAGAGGCTAAGGGGTAGGGTCAGGCACCAGTTCCCCTCTAACCATGCCCTATGTCTCTAGGCTAGAGAACTGTGGTATCACATCAGCCAACTGCAAGGATCTGTGTGATGTCGTGACCTCCAAAGCCTCCCTGCAGGAACTGGACTTGGGCAGCAACAAGCTGGGTAATGCAGGCATTGCAGCACTGTGCCCAGGACTGCTGCTTCCCAGCTGTAAGCTCAGGACTCTCTGGTGAGTTGGTTCCCAGTCTCTTTTCATAGGGATGGAGGACATGGTGGTGAGCGAGGGACATTCTTGAATAATGCTGTTATCCCACAGGCTCTGGGAATGTGATATCACTGCAGAGGGCTGCAAGGACCTGTGCCGTGTCCTCAGAGCCAAGCAGAGCCTGAAGGAACTCAGCCTAGCTGGCAATGAGCTGAAGGATGAGGGTGCCCGGCTGCTGTGTGAGAGCCTACTAGAGCCTGGCTGTCAGCTAGAGTCGCTTTGGTGAGGGCCCGAGGTGGGGCTAAGATACATCCAGGACAGAAAAGACAGAAAAGCTAGGGTGGAGTGAGGTCTGGGAGATGTGTCAGGAAGAGGACAGCGCTGCTAGATTGAGGTGCAGATAAACAGATGCTGCGGGATGGGGAAGGGAGTGGGTAAGCCACCTGGGTCCCTTAACGGACCTTCAAGGGAAGGGCTAGTTGGAGGAACTGGTTCCAGCCTTTCTGTTCCCACAGGATAAAGACCTGTAGCTTCACAGCTGCCTCTTGTCCCCATTTCTGCTCGGTGTTGACCAAAAACCGTTCTCTGCTGGAGCTGCAGATGAGCAGCAACCCACTGGGAGACTTGGGAGTCCAGGAGCTCTGCAAGGCACTGGGCCAGCCAGACATAGTGCTGCGTGTGCTTTGGTGAGTGTGTGCTGCAAAGGTAGGCATAGCTCCATATTCTGCCCACCCCCTGTGAGAAGCCCCGGGATGTCCTGGGTTCCCTCCACCTCCTTTTTAAAATGGGGTCTGTGTAGCCCTGCTACTCACTGTAAACAGGCTAGCCTCAAACTCAGAGATATATATGCCTCTGCCTTCTGAGTGCTAGGGTTTGTACCACCAAGCCTGGGTTCCTTCATTTCCTTAGTCACATTCTAGCATCCAAGCGGTGAGTTCTATACTAGATGAATTTCTAGTGTATCCTGGTCAGTGAGCTCGATGTAAAACCTGGGGTACTATCTCTTCCATTTCTTTCTGGTTCCAGAGAGAGCTCTGCTGTCCCATGCTCTCCCCACTCCCCATGTATCTGCCTGTTTTATTGGGGGGGGGGTGGGAGGGCAGTTTTTCTTCCCTCCTTTTTTGATTTTCCAAGATAGAGTTCCTTGGTATAACAGAGCCCTGGTAGTCCTGGACTAGCTTTTGTAGACCAGGCTGGCCTTGAGCTCAGAGAGATCTGCTTGTATCTGCCTCCCAAGTGATGGGATTTAAAGGCTCGTGTCACCACACCTGGCTCTTTGGCAGATTTTAAAATATTTTACATTTTTGTTTACTTGTGTATTTGCCCCCAAATCCATACACCACGTGGAAGTCAGAAGATAACCTGCAGCTGTCTTTCTTTCTTTCCTTTTTTTTTTTGGAAACAGGGTTTCTCTGTGTCGCCCTGGCTGTCCTGGAACTCACTCTGTAGACCAGGCTGGCCTCGAACTCAGAAATCCGCCTGCCTCTGCCTCCTAAGTGCTGGGTTTGGCGTGCGCCACCACCGCCCGGCTGTCCTTGGGTTTTGAGGACAATTTAATCCCTGCTCTCATTTTCTTTCTTAAGCTTTTATTCCCATTTCTAGAGATTTCCCACTTTCTAGCCAGTCCAGAACATCAGTTTGCTCTTAATGTTTTGTCCTTTACCATTTATCCCAGCCTTTCCTTCTGTGGCACCACATCTGACTCTTGGTCATTCTGGACTGGACACTAGTTGAAGTAGACAAGGCCACCACGGGGATAACAGCCCTGTAGTCTCTCCTGTTCAAGAAATAGCATCTTGGTTGTGGGATACTCTGGAAGTCTTGGGGGAAAGGAGTATAGGTTCTTTCCTATGAGACTTGGGGCCTGCTACTATTACCTACAGATGGGGTTCTGCAAATTTCAGGTACACCTCAGGGAGCCAATCCATAGCAGCTTTTTGTTGTCAGCTGGCCTACATGTACCTTGTACTCCCTAGTACCTCTGGCTTCCTCGGGTTCCCTGATTGGTATGGGTACTAGACCTGCTCACTTATTCCTTTGGCCTGTATCCCAGTCCCCCTCAGTCTGGAAACCTGTCTACCCTGTCATTTTCTATGTACATCCTGATGTAGTCTGGCCTTGGTGCACCGGCTTCTGACCTTGCCAAGCTCCTGGTGCTCAGAGACATGGATATGCCCTCTGAGGCTGTGCACCCTTGTCCTCTCAGGGGAAGCTAGAGTTCTGTTTATTTAATCCTCCTGAGGGAAGCTTAGCTACATTTGAAATATGGAGGGGCTGCCTTCCTGCTAAATCTCAGATGTGGGGAACAGCTCTACCCTCTCCACCCAGGCTGGGAGACTGTGAGGTGACAAACAGTGGTTGCAGCAGCCTTGCCACTGTCCTGCTGGCCAACCGCAGCTTGAGGGAATTGGACCTCAGTAACAACTGCATGGGGGGCCCAGGTGTCCTACAACTGCTGGAGAGCCTCAAACAGCCCAGCTGTGCCCTTCAGCAGCTTGTGTAAGTGGATGGAATTGATGAAGGTGGTGGTACTGGGGCTGCCGGGGCTCAGAGGGTTGTCAGGAAGGTGGGCATGGGTGAGTAATTAGGGGCACCCCAACTCACTTTTCCTGCTTGCCTGTGTACAGCCTGTATGACATTTACTGGCCGAGTGAGGTGGAAGACCAGCTTCGGGCCCTGGAGGAGGAAAGGCCATCCCTGAGGATCATTTCCTGAGATGTGCACTTCTGGACACATTAATCCAGCCCCAGGAGCAGCCAGCAGGCTCTCTGGCTCTGGGTGTCCTAATGTTGAATGACAATAAGCATTGTGATCTTCAGTAGAAAACTTTAAGACACTTTATAACTATTAAAACACTTTATTGGCAAGAAAGCTCCTTGTCGTTCTTTGTGGGCTGGTGTAGCTCTACTATGGAGCCATGGCGCTATGACTACTTCCTGTGTCTGGGGCAGTTCATGCATATGCTCAGCCCAGCAGTGGATGCTTATTCAGTCTCAAAGATGGCCTTTGTAAAAACCAGGGTCTTGCTACTGTAGCCTTGGCCAGCCTTGAATACCTATTGCCTAAGTACTGGGACTACAGACAGTGTAGAGGGGTTTCCAGCTATGTGGCATTACACCTTGCTCCAAGGTAGGTCTTAAAGTGACTTTCAGAGCTGAAATCTCCCTGCTGCCCACACTGAGGTGTGTGTGTGAGGAGGGCCTCTGCTTGCACCAGTCAAGTATGACTTTAAGATACATTCTCATACCTGAAATCTCAGGAGGACTGGGGTAAGACTCAGTGGTAAAGTTCTTCCTAATACAAAAGGGTTGAAACAAGCCAGGCAGTAGTGGCGCATGCCGTTAATCCCAGCACTTGGGAGGCAGAGGCAGGCGGATTTTTGAGTTTGAGACCACTCTGGTCTACAAGAATGTGATTTAATTCTATTTACTTAAAATATGTTTTTAAATGTTAACAAATTCAGATAAATTGAAATCATGTAACTTTTCTCATCATAATGCAAAAGTTAAAATAAAATAAAATAAATAAAGGCGTGCGCCACCGCTGCCCAGCTATTTTTCTTAGAGATGGGTTCTCTGTGTAGCCTCTTAAGAGATCAGCCTCCTTCTGCTGAATGTTGGGATCAAAAGCATGTGCTGTCATGTTCAGCTAAGATTACACTTGCACATGTGTGCCAGTGTCATGTGTGCCAATTGTAACATTTACCGTCTACAATATTGACTGAGAGACACGGGTACTGCTTGGATCACTACAGCAGTGGTCACAGCAGCCACAAAGTTGGGGGAGTGGTACATGGGAGTGGATACATAGGTAGTACATAGGTGGGTGAACAACCACCTCTAACTCCAGCCTCAGGGGAATCTGTTGGCCTCCATGGGCATCTGCACTCATGTACAGACATAATTAAGAAAAAATTTAAAATATTAAAAAAAACTTTTTAGTTAAACATAGTGGCACATACCAGAATTTGAGAGGCTGAAGGACTGCTAAGAACTTGAGGCCAGCTTGGGCTGCAAGCTGAGCTCTGTGCCAGTCTGAGCTATGCAGCAAAACCCTGGCTCAAAAATCCAAAGATACAACATGTTGACTCAGTAAGCTAAGAGGCATGCCTTGCACAATTGCATTTGTGGGAAAATGAAATTTGTCAGAAGACAGGTGCTCTGTTACTGCGTTCCCAACAGCTGCAACCAGAAAGCAAGGCTTACAGTCATCTCCCATGGTCATTCTTTAGTGATCACCAGCCCCACACCCAGTAAGAAACAATGTGGCAGACGGGTAGCTGCTCAGGACCTGTTCTGTGAAGGGCTATGCCTGTCCTAGGAGAGCTGTGTCCCACAAGTTCTCAAAGCCCTGTGAGAACTATTCTGTATCTCTCTCTCTCTGTTTTTCTCTCTCTCTCATACACACACACACACACACTCTTTCTCTCTCTCTCTCATACACACACACACACACACACACACACACACACACACACACACACACACAGAGTCCCCTCTTCTGCAAGATGTCTGGAGCACAGGGCAAAGGGCAGCCAGAGGCTATGCACCTTTATCATCATTTTATTTGTTCCGTTTGCTCAAGGGGACGACTACAAACTCAGGGAGCCATAGTGACAACACCCTAGCACCCGGGGTACAGGTATCCAGTTGGACTCTGACTCTATGCCCCATAAGAGTCCAATCTGTGACCTCCATGTACACACCTTTCAGCTTACAGTCTTGGTTAAAGGAAGGCTCCAAAGGAAATGGCTCCGAACTGACTCCAGACCCAGCATTCTGCAGTCATCCTGGTATTATGCTATCCTTCACTTATGCTGCTCTAAGTTGGATGGGACCACAGGTCTCGTGGGGCCTCTGCCTACCCCAGAGAGAGTGGAGAAAGAGTACTGAGATACCTCTCCTAGCCTGTGCTGAGACTAAGCACAAGGGAGACACCATGGACCAGGGCCTTGGTTGACCAGGTAGAAGGACAGGGCAAGACTCTTGCTCTAGAGCAAGTTCCAGGCTCGCTGTTTAGCTCATGGCCCCTGAGAAGTGTCAGGAGCCAATATGTGTATACATCTACACACACAAACATGTACACTCAGGTGCCCCTTGTGGAGTGTGGATGCCCCCCCCCTCCTCTGAAGAAGGGAGCATGAGGATAGGAGAAATGGGACAGCCCTATGGCACAGGGCCAGTGAAGAGGGAGAGGCTCATGAAGCAGCCGAGGCCCCTTCCTCAGCAGGTACAACATCATTGGTGGTCCCTTCTTCCTCTGCAGTTCCAGTCCCTGGCAGGTCATCATCCGGCCCAGGGTGCCCATCCCCGTTGTTGACGGCTCTGGCCTGGTGACTCTGCTGCTTCTGTCGCCGGGTCTCCTTGTACCTCATGGTGATGTCCCTGTGGGGCAGCAGAGCCACCTCACCACCTGTTCTTGCAGCAGCCCCTTCCATAGGCCCCATAGACACCCGGATAACTTTGTTCTCCAACAGGCTACATATGCTATAATTCTAGGAATAGCTAAGTAGAGGTCAAGCTGGAGTGTCAGCTACAGGCAGGAAAGGTCACCTCAAGAACCTGGATCTGCCAGGCAGAGCCACGGAGACTCACAGGAAGTACATGGGCCAAGGCAGATAGAGCCACAAGGCAAGGCAAGGGTAGGGAATGGATGGAGCCCTGTCTGTATTCAACCAAAGAGGGGGACAGACACCACTCACAGTGAAGCCTGATGACCTGGGGTCCCACTCCCACTCACCGCAGGAAGAAGCGCCAGACAGTCCATGTAAGCACCAGGATGGAGCCAAGAGTCCAGCACTGGGAGATGTAGAAGGGCAGTGACAGGGTGAGTGTGTGTGGGTCGTATTTCACCACGATGAGAAGCTCTGTGACTGTGATAGCTGCCACCAGCCAGGCCTGCTGGCCCAGCTTCCTGTGGGGCTTCCTGCAGAGAGGCAGCAGCTGCCTGGCTTGTTCAGCACCCCAAATGCCCTTGGGGCTCCCAGGCTCTGGCATCCCACCCCCTAGGCCCTATGGCAGCCCTCACAATTCATCCATGAAGTCGTAGATCTCACGCATGGCCACACCACCCACATTCACGAAGAAGACAAGCCGCAGAAGGACCAGGTAGTGTTCAGGGGGCATCCATAGCACAAACTTCAGGTAGAAGGTGTTCAGCTCTGCCAGCAGGAACTAGGGGATGGGAGAAGGTCAGTTCATCCGTTCTAGAACTAACCACTGGTGTTGCATGGAGACCCAGTCACCAGGCTGCTGGGACTTACCACGAGGATGATGCCACACACGGCCAGCCAGCGGTGCAGGCTGGAGGCTGGCTTCCACTCAAAGCGTACCCAGCTGTAAGGCGTGAACTGAAAGGCAATCCTCTTCATCTTGCCCCTGGGAACCAGAGAGCCAGCAGCCTGAGGCATGGCCAGTCAACCAGCTTTATTCAGGTCACAGAGCTACAGCCAGAACCTAGGAGCCAGTGCGCATTGCCTTCCTCAGCAGACACAAGGCTCTGCCCTTTTCAAAATCCCACATAGCTACTCAGGGGGGCTATACACATGGCCGAGGCACCTAGACAGGAGGGAGCCTTGTTTCTTATTGTACCCAGGTTTTTCTCCTCTGTGGTGCCAAGGACCTAGGTCTCAATCCTCTTACCCTCTACCTTTCTCGTTTCTTGCATAGCTCCTCTAACCTTTTTGGTGTTTGGTTGGTTTTTTGTTTTATTTTATTTTATTTTATTTATTTTATTTTTTCTGATACATGGTCTCTCTGTTGTGTAGCTCTGGCTGTCCTGGAATTTGCTATGTAGAGCAGGCTGTCCTTGAACTCAAGAAATCTACCTACCTGCCTCTGCCTCAGGCTAAACCCTGCTTTTTGTTGTTTGGGAAAAGGTCTTACACTATGTAAACCAAGCTGGCCTCCAATTCATGCAGATCTACCTGCCTATCTGAGATTAAAGGTATGTGTGTTGCTATGCCTGGATAATTTTTATTTTCATTTGTTGAAATAAGATCTCATGTAGTTAAGGGTAGCTAGCCTCAAACTTACTATCTACTTGAGGATGACTCTGCACTTCTGGACTGCCTTAACAACAAATAGCAAATGTGGGATTACAGAACATTTGCATCGTGTGGTTTTGGGTATTGAACCCAGGGCTTTGAGTGTGGTAGGTAAGCATAGCTCAGATCCCACTTTTTCTGGGCCTTTTGAGACAAGTCTTACTGGATTGCCTAAACTAAACTTGAACTTCTGTGCTCAAGGAATTCTCCTGCCTCAGCTTCCCAAGCAATGGACTCTGTAGGTATATACCACCATTCCTGGTACAATTTCTTTTCTTAAATCTTGTAAGTAGCAGAGAAACTTGGTATAGGGATACACATTAGGACTCCCAAGAGTCATCCTAGACTACAGAGCAAGTCTAAGGACAACCTACACTGTATAAGAAGTGGATAGATCAGGCCCACAGCCTCTTGAGAGAAGCCAGCCAGGAAGCTAGATGGAAGAATAACAGTCAACTCTCTACCACTCTAATGTCTTGCTTGCCACCCTCCCAAGTAGCAAGGCCTTGTCCTTGGGGGCCCAATGCTCTGTGGTTCCTTCCCTTCTATAACTCCCAAGATGTACTTGTATGTTGGAATGTTCCAGAGGCCCTGCCACTTATATGTCTTCAAGGACAGCCACTCGAGGGTCTTCATGCCACAGTAGATGCCCAGCCCGTTGCAGATGAGTACGTCCATGATCCACTGGGTCAGGAAAGGAGAGGAATTAACCACAGGGCCTGAGATGACAGGCCTGGGCCCACCCAGGCTGTGCCTTGCCCGCTCCACCTACATGGTCCCACCAGCACTCGCTGAAGTTGGGCAGCTGGTGCTCCAGGCTATACTCCAGGAACTCGAACATCACACTGATGATCATGCACATCCACCAGTCCCGGATCATAAGGGTCTGTGAGGGGCCAGACAGCTCCCATCAGGCTTTGCCACTCTTTCCCTACAGACAACACCCCTCAAACACATAATCCCTGCCTTCTGCCCCAGCCCCAGCAGGTCCCCTGGTCAATGTAGAGGGTGGGCAGCCACCTTTCTAATTTGAAGATTTTCAGCCAACATGGAGGGGCCCTGAGACTTAGCACTGAGCTCTAACAGGAGGTCTGGTTCAAGCCATGGGTTGGGACGGACAGGTAGCAGTGTTGTGGGGGTGCACCTGGGGCCCAGGCTGGCCCGGGCTTCCTGCCTTGCCATTTCCTAACTGGCCACAGTGCTAGGAACAGGGCATAGATGTGAAGAGCAGGTAAGCACTTAAGTCCCCCTGAGAAAACTGCAAGTTTCTGGTATTGGACATATTCTCCAGGATGGCACAGTGCTTCCTTACCAGGGCTCGCCCACCTACCATTCGTGGACCCAAATGGCCTGAAACATGGAGAAAGGGGAACTAGACAGAACCAGGGTGTTACCCTACCTTCAGATACCAGCCAATGAAGTGTGCAGGAACAAAGCCATCCAGCTTGTCCTGTAAATAACAAGGATGCAACCCTGAGGCCCAGCCCCCACCTCAGGCAGCCCCTCCATCAGGCAGTCTCCTCCCCTGTGGTACCTTGGGCTTTGGGCAAATCTCCAGGGACCATAAAAAACCTCCTGCTGTACAGAGGCCCAGGGTCATTCCCCGCCCCTTCACAGCCCTCCAAGCGGATGCCAAGTCAGAGCCTGGCAAGTATGTTGCAATGTGGACACCTTCAGACAGCCACACTGGCAAGAGACCAGGATGCCCCTCTGATGGATCCTTATCTAGCATGAATAAGGCCACAGGCCTACTCTACCCTGTAGGAGTCTGAAGAAAAGCAGGAGTATGGGCACCCTGCCTGATCCCATAAAACCAAGGTCAGTCCTGGGCTGCTGAAGCCCACAGTTGAGGACACCCCTACCCAGATGTTGTGGAAGGGGTCAGTCTTGTTGTCGGCATCATAGATGAGGCAGTTGCCCCCGTAGTCCCTCTCTGGCAATGGGACTCCCAGCCTGGGATCCACATACTTCAGAAACTGCCGGCCATCCTGGACTGTCTGCAAAGCAGAGCCATTAGTGTGGTGAGGCTTAGCAACGCAGCCTGGGTGGAGTGGTCTGTAGTGTGTGACATCTATCTTGGTCAGTATGTCACAGGGACAGCTAGGGCTGGAGAGCTAAGGGTGGGCTTGAGCCCCAGTGAGCCATCAGGGCACAAATGCCAGCCCCCTACAATACTCTCGCCAGTGGATGTTGGACTAGATCCCTATCCAGAAGAGGCAGCTCTGCACTGCTACCTTTCCCACAGGGTCCAGGGCCATGTCCAAGGACTCTGTCAAGCACAAGCCCAACTTTCTGGATATGCAGCAGTTGGTAAGAATTCTGCCCCCTTGGTGGACGAAACATTTTTGGGCACAAAAGGGGATGGGGCCCTTAAAGCAAACCTCAAGCCAGGACAAAGAGAAGCCTCAAAGGCCTAGAGACCATGGGAAAGAAGAGGTCTAGCAGAGGGGCAGAAGTGAGCAGGACAGGACCGGAGACAGATCAGGCTGGCCAGCTAGAGTCTAGCCCCTGGTCTGAAAGTCAGGGCTCACATCTCCCTGGTATAGACTCCACAGGTGGCCATCTTGTTACTACCATGTGTCCTGGAAACAAACTAGCAAGACTTGAGGACATGCTGAGGTAGGAATGGTTCCTGAAACCACCTTCCAGCTTAAGCCCCAAGGCCTCAAATGAAGTCAGAAAAGGTGAGATCTAGGTTTGACAGAAGTTTAGGATCAAAGGTTCCTAGTTTCAAAATATCTGCAAAACAAATGCTGCTTCTGATCACCATGCAGACACCCCATGAAGCCATGGCACTCTTATGGAGGGCATGGGGGAGGGGCAGAAGGGAAGTCAAGTCGCTACATTACAGAACTTTCAAGATAGACACTAGAACCAATAAGATAATGGTAATGGGTTGTACATGGACACCTGAGCAGCAAATCCACTTCCCAGACTGCAGTCTCTTAAGACTAGCATCCATCCTTCAGAGCCCGAGGGAAAAGGCTGATTCCAGGGCTCAAGCAGGAGATGCACATAATTGGAACATCCTGTGGTCTGAGTAAGGAAGTGCTTCAACAAATTAAAAACCAAGAACCCTTAAAGAAGGGGACGTGTCAAACAAGATAGAAACTAAAGGAGAACGGCTAAGGCCTAAAGAACTTCAGCAAAAACATAAAAGCAGTGTTTGAGCACGACCTGAACAAACTAACTTTGAGTTATGCTGATCACACAAATTATTAGATACTTAACAGATGGTTGGAAAAAGACGGGTTTTTCTCAAGAGGAATTCCATAACACATGCATACACAACCCCGAGATAGTGGAGCCCAAGTCCTGGCTCCTACCTGGACATGGATAGCACAAAGAAATTTCCTTCCAAAGAGTAGACAAAAATAGGCAGTAAAAGGCCTGTATGAAGGACGCCCTGGAGCCTCTCCATGATCAAGGTTAGTCTTACCAGGGAGAAGCCCCCTTGACAGATGGCTTATACCTGAAGAAATCCGGTCAAATCCTAAGAAACACAAATCCTAAGAAAGACAAATTCTAATGAACTCCAATGCCAAAGACAGGAAAACAAACAAACAAACCAGTTCAAGGAAATCTAATAAAGCATCTCATGAATATGGATGCAAAGATCCTAGACAGACTATTAGGAGGCTAGATCCAGACTGCAGACAAGGCTAGACTCCACCACCTCCTCTGAGGAATGCTCATAGCTTCCAAGAAGAGAATCATGCCAGGCATGGCAATGCACACACATGCACTGCAATGCTCTGACCACAGTACTCGGGGAAGTAGAGCAGGAGGACTTATGTGTACTGCAAGCTCAAGGCCAGCCTTGGCTATACAAGACCCTGTCTTCAAACCAAACCAAACCAAACCAACATCCCAAATGAACCACATTTTAAAAATTATTTGGGGTAAATACCACCATCTATAAAGGAAAAACACATAATTATCTTCCTTAATGCAGAAAATGCATCTCACAAAATCAAATAACCTAAAATCTAATAACAAGAATATTCAACCAGCTACACCTGAACAGCTTCCACTTGGTAAAGGCTTCTGAGCAAAGTCAGAGCTCAGACTGCACCTCACAGAAAGGCTGGACACTCACATAAGGTCGAGAACCAGTTACGGAGGTCCATGCTTCTGATCAGTCTCTGGAAGGTCCAGCTAGGGGAGTCAGGCAAGAGTAGGAAATAGAAGACAGCATTCTGGTGCAGACGGCAGGGGCTAAACAACAGCAAACAGCAAACCCTACAAAAGTACTGGAGCTGGTAAGTTTAGCAAAGCCACAGGACACAAATCAGCACAAAATAAACTATTTCTACACCCTAGTAGCAAATAAAATACTTGGGAATAATTTAACAATGGAAGTATAAGATGGACATTATGAAAACTATAAAACATAATAGGAAGCCATCAAAGAACTATATAGGGATGGAAAGATACCTCATGTCCACGAGCCTGCAAGACTTAATAACACTGGGATGGCAGCATTCTAAACTGACCGATGCAACCACTGTCAACACCTCACCTGCTAGGGTTGGGGTGGGGCTCAGTAGCAAAGCATTTGTCTAGCTTGCAGGAAGACTGGGTTCCATCCCCAGCATTGCCAAGAAAGAAAGAGAAACCTCATGGGCTCTTTTACACTGCCAGAAAGTGATTCTAGCATCCATTTGGAAATGCAGGAGATCAGCTGACACAGGACAATCTTGAAAGAGAAGAACAGGGGCTGGAAAGATGGTTCAATGGTTAAGAACACTGACTGCTCTTCTAGAGGTCCTGAGTTCAATTTCCAGCAAGCACACGGTGGCTCACAGCCATCTGTCATGGAATCCAATGCCCTCTTCTGGTGTGTGAGGACAGCAACAGTGTAGTTACATAAAACAAATAAATCTTTAGAAAAAGAAAGAGAAGGACAAAGTGTCGAAGACTGTATTGCTACCTCACCTACCAGACACTCACCAGCTCTCTGCAGAGCTGACATCCCATCAGTAGCAGGCTTAGCCTGTGAACTACACAGCCCAGAGGAGCCCTGAAGATGAGACACCTAGGTGTGCTATGGTGTTTTCAAGTGAATCCCTGGCAGGAAAAAAGACAAAACAAGAGATGCCACCTCATACCTATTAGGATATAATTCCATTCACCACCAGCAATTCCACCTCTGAGCACTCACACAGCAGAATTAAAAGACAGGGTATAAAGCAGCAGGAATTCTAGGTCAGCGCTGGTGAGATGCAAGGTGGCACGGCCATGCTGGAAGGTAATCTGGCAGCTCCTCAAACATTAAAGGCACTGGGTAATGTGACCGGTGAGACACAGAGGGCCTGTCTAGGAGAGAGATGGAACTTTGTTTCCCGCAAGCCCTGACAGTGTGGAGAGCAGCTTGATTCACAGCAGCTCTCAATGGGAAACCAAATGTCTCTCAGGTGCTGAAATGTCCTTCAGCCATAGGAAGCAGCACTGTGCTGATGATGCAGCTGGGTAGGCCTCAGAGATAGGATGTGGGTTATCAAGGGTTCACAAGGTTCACTCGGGATGTTCTGAGACAAGTCCTGACAGATGGCAGGTAACTGGAGGGTAGAACAGAGAGACTAGCGAAGATATCTGAGTGATATGGAACTGTTCTGGCTCTGCTAGGATGTTTGTTACATGCACAGGGACTCAGCCCTGCATAATTGCCCCAGATGGTGGATTTAGCACAATAAAAAACCTAGCCACTCACTCATGGAGCTCAGAATTCAGGGACAGAAGCAGAGTGGACCATTAGTGAACACATAATGTAGCACTCCATCCCCACCTCCCACCCCCACCCCCCACCCCCGTGAGTTGCCAATCCCACCAGCTCCCTGGGTCCTCGGAGGGCCAATGTTCCTAGAGCTGCAGCTGTTCAGCTTCAGGCCAGGGGCAGATCTGCTGGACTGCACTTTACCTGTCTTGTAACCAGATGAGCTGTCTTCCCTGTGTCTGTCCTGGCTTGCACACAATATGGCAGCAGCCTGTGCCTGTACCCACACTAAGACACCCCTCCGTATGGGCCAGCCTGGAGGTAAGACAGTTTGTGTCTACCTGTGCTGGTCCAGCCTGGCTTCTTGCCAGCACTCTGGGGCCTGAGGATTCAAGCCTCCTCTATTATCTATTCCTGTTTTATCAACCAAGAAAAGCTGCTTACCTGGAAAAGGATGAAGATGAGAAACAACTCGTAGACCACACTAACACACAGCCAAAACCGCCAGTAAGCTATAACAAGATAACAGCAATGTCAGGGGCTCTGCTCTGGGGTGCTAGGCTCCACCCAGCCCCAGGAGGCTCCTGATCATAGGCAGCCTTTTTAAAAGGATGCTTAGGTGTCCTTCATAGAATCTTTATAAGCAAGGACTAAATGAAATTCCACGCAGAACTTCCCTATGAAATGTGAGATGCTTTCCTCTCCAAGTCCTGGGGTCTTTACTCCGTTTGCCTTGCTGCAGAGGCACAGAAGGCCTATGATGCTTGTAAAAGAGGTGATGGCAGTATCCTGCTCTTAGATGTACTAATGTGCTGACCTGCACCACACTCTGCTAGACACCTTTTCCAGGGATGAAAATCTCATAATTCTAATATGCTCAATTTCTTATCATGAATGAGTATGAACTTTTAGTCTTCTGCATTTAGGAAAGTGTTTTAACACAAACCACATTTATATCAGCAGACTTCTCCTATTGAAATGCCCCTCCATCCCTGAATGCACTATAGTACTGAAGAGCCAGGGACGTTCCATGCGTTAAGAATGTGTGACCTGATCTACTTGGTTGAGAATGACCAACCCTGACAGACAAAAAACATGATGTAGGAAGCTCTCCATGGTATTCTCTCATGCTATTCTCAGATACAGATGGTGGTTATGAGTGTTCTTCACACTTGAAGTGGGGGAAGAGCCTGTGTGAAAATCTTCACTAGCTGAGGGTAGCAAGATGACCTCCACTCCTGCAGTGTGTGTACGTGAGGAGATACTTCAGGCCACACCTCCAACAGGAACCCTTATGTCATCAGTTCTGATGCTGACGTCACCTCTTCGGCTACTGCTCTTTCCCATCTTCCCATATTCTTTCCAAGAAGAGCCCAAATCAGAAGCAGAAGCATCTGACCCTTGCCTCCTTGAGGCCCATGCTGAATATGCACCCCAAACCCCGACTTCTTGTGTTGGTTGTTTTGATACCAGTGCCCTTGTCTACCAACATAAAATGTGAGAAAGGATCAAAGGCAGCTCAGCAGTACTGGGAATGGCACTGAACCCTGGCAGTGCTGGGGATGGCACTGAACCCTAGACGTGCTGTGGATGGTGCTGAATCCTAGCTTTTGGGAAGGGGTTGGGGTTGTAGCTCAGTGGGGCACATTTGTATAGGACAAATGAGACCCAGAGTTCAGCTCCTAGCACTGCAAATAGACAAAACAAAAGTGAAAAACTGAACCGAGGAAGGCTGTTTCAAAAGGACTGGGACCTGTTTCAAGGTATTCACTCGGAATCACAGCCAATTACAGTTTCCAAATAAAGCAACTCCCCAGACAGGTCAGCTGAAGCCTCAGTTTGCTGCTCTAATGAGGCCAAGCAGATAACAGCCTTGGTTGAGGCAGCCTGACTGGGTTTTCCTAAGAGCAGACCAGTAGGTAGGGCAGGGAGCCCTCCTCCCTAGGGTGGACACTCTTGGAGCTGTCCCTCTCACAGTGCATTGGCCTCCTGCTCAGCTACAGAACACACCGTTTCACTGGAGACCCTAGGTTCCATGCTCAGCATATCAACAAAAAAATGAGGTGGGAGGTGGCTGAGGACAGACTTCCTGCGTGCATGAATAAGACAGAATGGTGAAGAAGCCTGAAGCTTATGCAAAGCAACTACACTAGAAGGAAAGGCAGAGCAGAGCTCTCAAAGTAACCCACAGGTGAGCATTCATGTTAGGAGAGGACTCCTGGGCTTGGTAACACACGCCTTTAGTGCCAGCACTCTGGAGACAGACACCAGCCTGGTCAGCATAGTTCTAGGCAGCCAGAGCTACACAGTGAGACCCTATTAGAAAAAAAAAGGAGGGAGAGGACCAACATTCTAGTACTGGGAGCTGGACCTGCAGTCACTTAGATCAGAGTCCTGTGGGAACTTCCGAAAGCTCTAACACCTTTCATGCATGGTGACTTCTGTTTGCTATGATACAGGGCTTGTGGCCCCTGGACTAGAGAACCTGTATATCTTGGAGACACTTCAAGAGTCCAGGAGCCAAGTGCAGAAGCAAGTTACTGCCAGTTGGCCAGTGTGGTCCCTGTCATGCTCCTTGAGATGTGGCTCGAGAGGGAGACACATTACCAGATAGGCTTACAGCTCTCCTCCTCCAAACGCAGGACAAGCCCTTAGCAATTAGCCATCCCTTGTCCCTGGACACATGGTCGCTTTATTGTAACAAAGCAAACTATACAACATTAACACCTAAAGTTATGCATCCTTCCTTTCCAGTATAAACCAAACATACATATGTGTGTGTGATAATAACCAAATTAAAAATAGAGAGTGCCAGCTCCAAATATAATTCTACAGGTGCTGTTGACTTTTCCCACTGTGTCAGAGGACAAATCATCATTAGCAGGGAAACTTACTTCAAAAATGGCATCTTAAAACATCACACATGGGGCTGGAGAGATGGCTCAGTGGTTAAGGGCACTGATTGCTCTTCCAGAGGTCCCAAGTTCAATTCCCAGCAACCACATGGTGGCTCACAACCATCTGTAATGGGGTCTGATGCCCTCTTCTGGTGTGTCTGAAGACAGCTATTTTATGTATTCATATACATAAAATAAATAAACAAATCTAAAAAAAAAAAAAAAGAATTACAAATAAGCTGGGTAGTGGTGGCACACGCCTTTAATCCCAGCACTGAGGGGATAGAAACAGGAGGATCTCTGTGAATTCAAGGCCAGTCTGATCTACAGAGATAGTTCTAGGACAGCCAGGGCTACACAAGAAACAAAAAACAACAATAACAAAAAAAATCACAAACACTTGCTGCTAAGATGAAGTGGGCACTTTTTAATTCTTTCCCCTTTCTGTGGCTCTGGTTCAACTCCTAGTGTGACAAGGCTGCATGGGTTCAGAGGGTGGAGGCCACTCAGAAATCTAGCAGCAATCACAAACCCTATAGCCTGCTCAGCTCCTCAAAGGCTCAGCTCAGAGCTTCAGGACCACAGGGGAATCGGTGCTCACAGCCTCAGAACTAACTCACCCTTGGCAGACATTCCCTAGTCTTGAAGACTAACAAGCTCAAGGCTAATCCCTTATCTCTTGCTCCCACAGTGGTTGGTTAAACCATCAAGTAAGTACACAGATACATATGGGAAAATCTCAAGACTGCCTACTTTATAAAACAATACAAAAGCAAAGCAATATTGGGGGACTCACTTGTGGTTCTAGTATACAGGACAGGGAGCAAGAGAATACCTTGAATCTGAGAATTTGAGGATAGCCTGAGCAACAGTGAGACTCTCAAAATTAAGTAAACAAATAAATATACACAACACATCCAAATTTAAGTGTTTATTTTTTAAAATGTCTAAAAATAGTTTCTGTATTTTCACAGTTTACACTCCCATTGAGGCAGAAAAGAAAATATGTTTTTCAGTATACACCAACTTGTGACACCAACCAACTTGTAGCCTCAAGGGCCTCCCCATCTGAGCTCTGGCCAACTGAGCAGACAAGTAGGTGGTCTGTGTCCTCCAGCTGAGGTTCACGGGGGCAATTTGATGCCACAGATTGGTCAAAACCTGGGGTGGGGGTGGTGGAGACAGTACTCAACGGCTACTCGTAGGTCTCCAGCCCCTCCTATGACCCCAGGCAGGCACCCTGGTCAACAGGAAGGTGAGAAAGCCACAGGACAGGGGAGAGACAAGTGGAGGAAATACAGTCAGCTCTCCATGCCGTGGGAGCTGACAGAGGGGAACAGGACATTCACATCCAGCAGCACAGATACAGTAGCTGCTCAGAACAGAAGAGAGATGTGGCACACATGGAAAAGAAATGGTGAGTTACCTGGATGAGGTCTGGAAAATGGCCCGTCTTTAGCTTGTGTGACTCCAAAACATAAGAAAACCAAAATACTGGCCACAATACCTCTGCAAATAAAGAACAGACAGCCCTCAGTGTGCGCAGGCTTCTTTCAGGCACAGGTGGGAGGCATCAGGGACCCCAGTGGACACCCATGGTAGTCCCTGCCATGCTAGAAACAGCCCACAACTCCATCTAGCAGCTACTTGGCGGGAGGCAGATCCACAATGGTTCCCTCCACCTCAACGGCCCACAAGCAGCACCACTCTCAGATGGATGTGTGTTCAGTTTCTCATGTCATTTAGAGTGTCACCACTGAGTCACTTGAACATAGGGTTAGTTAGCCCTCACAAAGCCTCTGAAAAACATCGGGATCTAATGGCTAACTCATAGCACAGGCCTAGTGGGTCTTCCCAGAATTTCTGTCCTGTTGGGCCATCACCTCCAACACCAATGTGCTCTTGGAGATGCAAGATGGAAAGTATGATACCTATGCGTATCAACTGCATCAATTTCAAACATTGAAAACAGGGCACAGGGTGCAGAAGCATGGACCACGCAAAGCCAGGGCTGAACCTGTGAGGCCACAGTCCTCGCTAAGGACCCACTCAGGTAAATGTTCACAGGAATACCGGTTTCACTCTGTTCTGCCCTTAGACTGAGTATTACTTGCCCGCCCAAGCAGTCAAGATGAGAGCTACCCCTAATCTTAGAACATCTGCAGCTCTCCAAGGCACATGTCACTTTATGGACTAGTCTCCAACCTGGTTCTATAGCACTGCTGTCAGGAGGAACAGAGCACTCACTGCTCAGCTCTGAGGAGAGGGATCACAGCTCTATCACAGAAGCACTAGCAAGACAGGAGGTGAGAAAGGAACCTGGAAAGGGCTCCCTGAAGCGATACCTCACACAAGACAGCCTGATTTGGTTGCCTTCCTGTGTAGATGGCTATCCTATTAGGTGAAAGACAGTTAAATAGTCCCCATTCCCAAAAGAATAGAAATAAAGATCAAGACAAAGGGGCACCACTGTTGTGCTCACCTGAGACAAGTCTGTGTCACACCTTTGTGGGACCATCAGTGTGCCTAAACTACACAGTCCCCTGTGGTGCAAAGCAACACAGAGCCATGCAGGCTAAGTGGTATGGGACCGTGACCATAAACACAAAGCTTATGTGAATGACAGATTTACAAGGAAGGGTTGTAAGAAGTACCTGAGCACCTGAAAATGTCATCTGAGCAGAGGTCATAGAAAAGGAAAGCAAATGTCTTAAATTTAAAATAAACCAGGCTGGAGAGATGGCTCAGCGGTTAAGAGCACTGACTGCTCTTCCAGAAGTCCTGAGTTTAATTCCCAGCAACCACATGGTGGCTCACAACCATCTGTAATGGGATCTGATGCCCTTTTCTCGTGTGTCTGAAGAGAGCAATGGTGTACTCATATACATAAAATAAATTTTTAAAAATTAAACCTTTAAGCTTATAAAATTCATACTTTATCCCATTCGCTCAGTTCTCTCTAAAGTCCCCTGCTGCCCCAGATATCCATGTAGGCCACATGATGGTGGATCTTCACATCTCCGGAATCTCCTCAGGTGGTGACAGAGGCTATTTGTGCTGACCCAGGTGGCTGTGAGCAGGACTGGTCAGCTCATTTTTAGACTTCCCGCTGTTTTTTCTCATAGTAAGACTACGGCTGTGGGCTTGGGGAAAAAGACTGAGGGCACAAATGCCCCTCAGTCACCAACTCCAGTTCCCACTGTTAATCTGATCTAATTCTTAGGACACTATGCCTGCTCTGAGCACGGCCCTTTTCTACTGCAGAGCAATCTTCCATCCCCTTGTTGAGCTTGAAGGACCAGAAAAGGTGCAGGGCTTAAAGCCTCTTTGGGCAGAGCCTACTGAACAAGAAGCACATCTTTTTCCCGTTTACTGATTTAATCAACTTATCTCACTGTGGACATGAGATTTCATACTTTGGGTAATGTTCCAACACCACTTTACTGATTGTGTTGCTCAGCATTGCCTAAGGCCATTACTGGGACAAGACCTGAGAACACTAATAGGCTTTTCTGAGTTTCAGACACATCAGGAACCTCTAGGCCCATTTGGGGCCTTTTTTTTTTTTTTTTTTTTTTTTTTCCTCAGCCCTGTTCTTAGAATGACCCTAAGGAGGCTGTTGCCAGTACAGTACAGCTTTAGGCTCTGAGTTCAGAAAGTGGCAAACACTTGCCTTCACTAACCTATCTCCACACACAAACAGTTACCCTAGTATCTGTGGAGTGCTGGTTTCAGGATCCTCCAAAGGTAATGAAATGTGTAAACACTTAGATTTTTTACATATAGTGCTATCTGTGTATAGCCACCTATATCTCCCATTCCTAAAAACATCTCTAAATTGCATATGCTAGCTATATGGAATGTGGTTGCTATATACAGAGCTGGTTTAGGGCTGGGCAGTGGTGGCGCATGCCTTTAATCCCAGCACTTGGGAGGCAGAGGCAGCCTGGTCTACAGAGTGTTCCAGGCCAGCCAGAGCTACACTGAGAAACCCTGTCTCGAAAAACAAAAACAAAAACAAAAAAACCCACAGAGCTGGTTTAGTACATGTAGGCAATAACAAGGAAAGAGTCTGTACAAATTCAATGTAAATGTGGTTCATTGTCAATGCTTTCTTTCTAAAGAGAACTTATTTTATTCATTCATGGGCATGGGCGTTTGGCCTGCATGAATATCTGCACCCCATATGTGCAGTGTCTACAGAGCCCAGAAGAAGGAATTAGAACTGGAGTTACAGATAGTTGTGAGCTGTCATATAGGTGTTGGGAATCAAACCTAAGTCCTTTGTAAGAGCAGCCAGTGCTCTTACACACTGAGCCTCATCTCTCTGGACCCATTTCAAAAGGCTTCAAAATTGATGCCTCAGAGATGAAGCTAGTGGATATGGGAGGCTGGAGTATCACAGATAACATACATTTCTGTTTGTAACTAACTACTTCTGTATGGAGCTTAATCTGAGTTTGTTTCTAATATTCCCCAGTGGAGGCAGTTTTGAATTCTGTCCTCTGGTAACCTAAAAACTCGACTGCTTTCTGGCACCTGTCACATAATCAAAGATTAGTAACTACAGAGGTGCCCATGAGCTCAGCTGTCAGCCAGTCCGTTGGCTCTTGCAGTCTCTGCCTCTGTTCTTAGAGAGCCCATCCCATCTCCTGGAACTTCAGGAGGCTCGATACATCTATAAATTGATTCTCTTGTCAGTGTGCCTTCATTTTTAGGGTCCCAGCCATTACATTACCTAAGATTGTGTGTGTGTGTGTGTGTGTGTGTGTGTGTGTGTGTGTGTGTGTATATATAGCACTTGGAATGAAAGCCAGGGCCTAGACAGACAGTGCAAAGCAAATGTTCTACTACTGACCTCATCGTTAGAAGCATGTGAGTTTAGTGGAGCTGAAGAGATAGCCCAGTAGTTAAGAGCACTGGATACTATACAGAGTACCCAGGTCTGACTTTCAGCAGCCATAAGATAGTTCAATCATCTCTACCTCCAGGGTTCTGTCATGAGCACCAGACACACAAATACAGGAAAAAAAAAAAAAAAAAAAAAAAAAAAAAACAAAACACCCATACACATAAAATTTAGAGAGGAGAAAAAGAGAGACAGAGAGACAGATTGATTTTAATTCTCTAAGTTGCTTTCCAATGTGGCCACATTCCCTATTAGTAATGAATGAGCTGCTGCTGTCTCATCCTTATCGCCTTTACATTTCATTCCTGCTGAAGCTGTGGTGGCATCTCACAGTTCTCAGTCTGAGGAGCCCTGGGATGTCAGCAGTGCACATTTCATAGGCTGTTTCTCTCCTCCTTTTCTTTCTTGGTAAAGGATCTTTTCAGGCTTTTTTCCAAGACTTATTTTTTTTTATTACTTTTAATGTACACATTAAGTGTAACTACCACCAGGTAGTGGTGGCACACGCCTTTAATCCCAGCACTTAGGAGGCAGAGGCAGGCGGATTTCTGAGTTCAAGGCCAGCCTGGTCTACAGAGTGAGTTCCAGGACAGCCAGGGCTATACAGAGAAACCCTGTCTTGAAAAACAAAATAAATAAATAAATAAATAAATAAATAAATAAATAAATAAAAATTTTTAAAAAAGTGTAGGTGCCAAAAAGGTGTCAGATCTCCTAGAGCTGGAGTTACAGACCATTATGGCCACCAGCCATAGTTGCTGAGATCTGAACTTGGTTCCCCTGGAAGAACAGAAATACTCTTAGCAGCTGAACCATCTCACTCACTTTTACACTGTCTTTACCTTACTTTCTTGAGAATGGGTCTTACTATGCTGCCCAGGCTAGTCTCAGACCAAGTGGTCCCCTGCCCCAGCCTCCAGGGTAGCTGGGAGTACATATGCATACCATCAGAGTTTACTGTGTTGCTTCTTGTTAACTGTGTTTGCCTTTAAAAAAAAAAAAGTGGGTGGGTTTTTGTTTTGTTTTTTGAGAAAGAAGGCAGGACCTTGCTGTGGAGCCCAGACTGGCTTAGAACTTAGGAGTCCCCTGCTTCAAACATCTCAGCGCTATATGACAGGCATGTGATCTTGTCATGGGTAGTTTTTAAATTTGTAAATTTTCTAAAATTGTAAATGGAGTGGACAACTCCCTAACTGAGGTGAGAGGGCCTGAAGTGCCCCAGATCACCACGCCAGATGATGAATCACAAGCCATCTGTGTGGGACAGCTTACTAACAGTACTGACAGTCTGTCTACAAAGATAGACATCCCTGGTGTGGGGAAGAAGCCAGGCACAGAAACTAACATAGCAACACCACCCCTTGGAAACCAGAACACGTGGTGTGAGACCCAAGGCTGCCTTGGTCAGCAACAGGCACATAGGTATGTGCGTCTCAAACTTACCAAGCTGGAACTATATTAGAAATGCATCGAAGTGTAGACCAACAGGTTAATGTGAGAAGAAAACAAAGCTGTACAGTGGTCTGAGTCGAGAGTCCTGGCTAGTCAAGAGGCTGAGACAAAAGGATTACTTGAGCCCTGGAGAACAAACTGGCAGTTGAGTATGGTAGAGCATGCCTTTAGTCACAACACTTGAGAGGAAGAGGTAAGTGGATGTGTGAGTTCCAGACCAGCCTGGTCCACTTGTTGAATTTCAGGGCAAGACTGGCAATACAGTGAAACACACCCCACATCTCAAAGACAAAGAGCAATGATACACAAGTTGAAAGGAAACACTTTACAAAGGGGGCAGGAGAGATGGCACACTAGTTAAGAGCATTAGCTGCTGGTGTAGAGGACCTGAGCTCAGTTCCCAGCACCCATATCAGAAGGTTCATAACTGACTATTAACTCCAAATCCAAGGGATCCAATGCCCTCTGATACCATGGGCACTTATATGTACACAGTACATGTAACTCACACAGGCACATATATACGCACACAAAAATTAAGTAAATCTTAAGAAATATGTTGGGCTGGAGAGATGACTCAGTAGTTAAGAACTATGACTCCTCTTCCAGTTCAATTCCCAGCAACCACATGGTGGCTCGCAACCATCTGTAACAGGATCCAATGCCCTCTTCTGGTGTGCCTGAGGATAGCTACAGTGTACTCATATAAATAAGAATAAATAAATCTTTTAAAAAATATGTTAAAATAAATCTTGGGGGGCTGGAGAGATGGCTCAGCAGTTAAGAGCACTGACTGCTTTTCCGAAGGTCCTAAGTTCAGATACCAGCAACCACCTGGTGGCTTACAACCATCCATAATGAGATCTGATGCCCTCTTCTGGAGTGTCTGAAGACAAGCTACATTGTACTCACATATAATAAATAAAAAATAAAAAATAAAAATCTTGGGGAGCTGAAAAGATTGCTGTTCTTACAAGAGACCTGGATTTAGATTCCAGCCCCTATAATGTGACTCACAACTGTAGCTCCAGGGGATTCGACACCCTCTTTTGGCCTCTGAGGACACTCACTTACATATCCCAATACGTACACAGAAATAAAATTAACTTTTTAAATGAAGAATACATATACAGGCAAACATAAAACAAATGTGATGAGAAAGTACCACATGAATAAACACCACAAAAATTATAAAATATTTTCTATAAAGCTGTTAAAATGGCTCAGTAGGTAACATGCTTGTCACTAAGCCTACTTTTTAAGCCCGTAAGAAAACTGCCATAGTCCAAGGGAGGGGCAAATAGTAGATTCCAGGTTCTACCTGAAGAATTACAAGCCAGAAAGGTAGTTCCTTCATGCTCTTAAAGAGGAAAGAGGGAGACAAAGAAGATGAGGGGCAGATGTCCAGTGTCCCCTGGGGGAGGTTTGTGCTGGGTGAAGAAGAGCTGTGTCCACACAGGTCCACAGTGCTACCCTCCTTACACTTGGGAGTCTGAGCTCTTGGACTCTCCAGGGTCACCTAGTATTGACAACAGGACCAACAGACTGGGTGGACAACAGCTCTGAAACAGCTCTGGCAAGTGACTGGTGACCACCCCAGGGTATCTTTGCATGTTCTTGCTCATCAGAGGGAGGACTGTACTCTTCCCTGAGACAACTCTAGCCCGGTGACATCAGACCTGAGCATCTTTAGCTAAACTTGTCATATAGAGAAATTTTTTTGGAGTGCAGGGTGTGGTGCTAAGGATTAAACCCTAGTCGCCTGAGTGATATATCCAGTCCCTGGGGAGCACCTCCTGAGATGGAGTAATGTCTCATCTCTTTGGACTTCTTACTGTGCCTTGAAGATCCTATTGGTCCTCTATTCCCAGGTACACACAGATGAATTCAGAGGAAGCCAGCAGACACATTTTGTTGTTCTTTGTTTCTTTTTTTCCTTTTTTTTTTTAATTTTTTAATTTTTTTTATTTTTTTGAGACAAGGTCTCAAAAAATGGCCTGGAGACCAGGCTGGCTTCAAACTCACAGAGATCTGCTTTTCTGCTTCTCGGTGTTAGAAAGGTGTGCACCACCATGTCCTCTTTTTCTGAAACAGGGTCTCATGTAACACAGGCTGGTCTTGAACTCATCATGTAGCCAAGAATGGCCTAACTTCTTCTGATCCTTCTGCCTTAGTTTCCCAAGTGCTAGGTTTACATGTGTGAGCAACCATACCTGGCTAAGACCCAGTTCTACTTGACACTTCCCTCTGAGCAGATACAGGCATAAACAAGAGTATACTGCCTCCAAACCCCAAGGACCAATATCTGCAGATGAGCCCTCTGTCGGCACCAGGACGAAAAGGACAAAGCAGACTTGACCCAACAGCTGAGGAAGCACAAGCTCCTCTCTCAGTATTAACTCACCTCCTTAAGAGCACGTTAAGCTTATAGACCTTGCCTGAGACTTAAGATTCTGGTAGAAGCCTTCCCAAGAAAGGAGGGAGAACAGGCAGGCCGGTAGATGAGAATGAGCAAGAAGGACCAGCATAGGCCAGGCTGGTCTACATCTACAGAAGAGCTAGAGGGCGTGGGACCAAGCTATCCCAACAAGGTCAGGAGAGAGAGAGATAAAAGAGTGTGTGTGTGTGTGTGTGTGTGTGTGTGTGTGTGAGAGAGAGAGAGAGAGAGAGAGAGAGAGAGAGAGAGAGAGAGAGAGAAAGAAAGACAAGACAAGAGAGAGAAAATACTCCTGAGAGGTTGACTATGAGCTGGAAGCCACTGAGCAGTAAAGAATTTCATGGAGAATGGGCTAGGAACAGCTGGGAAATGAGCTAGGGGTATTACCTGTATTGCACAAGAAAAGCAGAAGGGAGCCCTAGGGCCCAGACAATCTGAGAATCCTTATGTCCTGGAGTCTACCACACTGAGGGTGAGCTGTTGGTGTGATGATGTGGTCACTCTCACGTGGCCCAACAATACTGGGGAGGGGACATGACTATATCCACATGTTCACTTCAGACTCATTGTTATCCCATTTAATTTTTTTTTGGGGGGGGGATGTCAAAACAGGGTTTCTCTGTGCAGCCTGGCTGTCCTGGAACTCACTCTATAGACCAGGCTGTCCTCGAACTCAGAAATCCACCTGCTTCTGCCTCCCAAGTACTGGGGTTAAAGGCGTGTGCCACCACTGCCCAGCACCCCATTCAATTCTTACAGCAAGGTACCAAGACTCCCATTTTTCAAAAACAAAATTTTAGCCTAGAAGTGTTAAGACCATGGGGATTCCACACACCCCAGGGACAAGCAACCAAAGTAGCCTTGAAACCTCACTAGGCCTCTCATGCCTCTCTCTGTATCGTTCTACTAAATACTCTCTGGCCTCCCCTCTAGCCTCCCAGAGCAAGTAAGATCTGCATAGTAACGGTAACTGTAGCAGTGATTGACTTTCCAGGGCAGATATGCAGCATTCCAGGGCAGATATGCAGCCCAGAGAACCAGAGGAGCAACAGAAGAGTCTATCAGTACTCTGAAGGACCTTGTCCCTGCGTGCTAGGGATAGAGGTTGTGACCTGCCTGCTTTGGAGAATCTCGAGAAGCAAGGACACAGGTGGTCATCAAACGTCCATCCGGCTTCTTAGATAGTTTGTTTAAATGTTTAGAAAGTGCTGGTACCAACACCACAGTTGTACTCAAGGACATAAGTGCCGTCACAGGGTACACTGCTGGTGGCTCTATATCCCAGACAATCTGAGAATCCTTATGTGCTGGAGTCTACCACTCTGAGGGTGAGCTGTTGGTGTGATGATGTGATCACTCTCACGAGGCTTCTGCATACCAGCTAGGGGGAGTCACCCTGAAAGGCTAAAGCACAACATCCCTACCACTCAAAGGTAACGCGTTCCCACTATCCTGGGCAAGAAACGCTACACAGCTTCAAGGGAAGGTACGCTGGCCAGTCACTTAGACATACAAAGAAAACACAGAGCCCAGGCTGGCCAGAGCTCCACAGGGCATCACACCCTCTGAACAGAAGCAGTTACCTCTTAGTGTTGTAGGCTGTATCCTGGGGGGTTTCTTCTAGGAGAGTCACATAGCCGAGTGCACAGGTGAGGATGAACAGCACAGTTAAGGTGTGGGCACGCCTGAATCCAAAAACACACAGGTAGTGTCAGAGCAGAGAGGATCACCAAGTACTCTTGGGATACCTAGTCACCCAGCAGAGGAGAGAGGCTGACCTGCACTCCCAGGCTGACTGGCCATTCCCACGGGCACCAGATGGGTTGATGTGTACTGCCTACAGCACAGGTAGATATGGTCACATGTAACACAATAAATGTGGAAGGCTTCCCCCAATTTCCCCTCCAGTAATGAGAAGTGGGCCTACGGCCTTATATATGCTAGACAAGAACTCTACCCCTAAGGTACATTCCCCAGCTCTTTTCTGAAGATCTTAGAAATTACTTCAGCTCCTTGGTTTCTGTCCTGTTCTGATCTTCACATAGCTTCTGAAGTGGCCAATAAGCTGAGGACATCCTTGGCTGTCTATGATCTTGAAAGGGAGTACTATTTTATATTTCTTCTCAGTATAATAAACAATAAGTAGCACCTTTCCCTTGAAGTCAATGTTCACCCCATTATTCACACAGTCACCGAAACCTGGCCTCCCCTGATCTGGGAAAGAGGAAACAGAAGGGAGGGCATTAGCCAAACACACTCACGGCAGAAGACCTCAGAATGTTTCAATCAATGGCTGCTCAAGAGTGTGAGCTCACCTTGTTGCTCCTTGTCTATTTCATCTCTCTCTCTCTCTCTCTCACACACACACACACACACACACACACACACACACACACACACACAGGTGAGGGGATGGGGGAGGGAGGCACAACAGATTGCTGAAGCAGGCCATCGTTCCCCTTCCAGAATGTCGGGCTTGTGCAGTCGTGCCTCCTACTCCTCCCTACCATAGACAGATGCTGGGATGGTCTGAGTCCCATGACCAGGCCGAATATGAGAGTTGACCTATGTAAATTTCGGGACTTCAGTCACTGCCCAGGGTCAGGCATGAGGACAAACTGGTTCCTTGCTATGAGTGGAAAATACCCAGCTGTTGTTCTTCCCTGGAGATGACCACGTTCTTCATGCTGAGTGGGTAAGAAGGCAGCCCTGCCAGAACAAGGGAAACATGAAGGCGTTGCCAAGAAAGGGACAGGGACGGTCCCAGGTCAGGTCTTCCAAGAGGCTTCTAGCCTGTTACACTGGCTTTCTTGGCCTGCTGATCTGATAGTCAAAAAGGTATGTATGAATTACCAAATCATGCTTGCTCAATGTGGGCAAATCTAGGTAAGCCCTAGCCCACAGGGATTGATCACATATCTGAAGCTGCAGAAATAATTACTGCGGACATACTGGTGATTTCTGCCCCAACTCACCTAGATGGCCCACTAGAAGCACCACGTTCTAAGATCCAAGTGTAGACTACCAATCCTCAAACTGTCACTGACCCCATGCTGGCGGGAGTGGGTTAGAAAGTGATATTGGGTAGAGGAGGGTTGGAGGGCTGGCTCAGAGCTTAAGGACACAGGCTGCTCTTCCAGGGGACCCAGGTGGGATCCCTAACATCCATCCACTCAGCAGCTCACTGGTCTGGAACTATAGTTCCAAGGGATCCAACGCCATCTTCTGGCTTCTAGGGACACTGCATATATGTTTTACACACACATGCAGGCAGAACATCAACACACACAAAATAAAACTTTATATAAATAAAATTCCAGGCCTGTGCCAGAATCTGAGCTCTTGTTTAGTTTCCTGATATATCCCCTAAGATAGTAATGACACTTGGCATAAGCACATAGCATAATGACATGGAAGAATTACTGAATGAATAAATGAATATAAAACAAGAAAGGCAAGCCAGCAACCCACTCCAGAATTCTATGTCCAGTGGACCTCAACTGTACCGGGGGACGGTCATGCCTCTCTCTTGTCCAAGAGGCATGGTAGAGGCTACCTGATAGAGAATGATGTTTAAATACCCACTTGAGTCACTCACAGACTGCTATGAATACAAGACCACTTAGAGTCCTTTATTTACGTAGGCAACCAGAAGCAGGCTCCTGCCACAAAGATCTCTTGGCCCTGAAGTAGGGCAATACAAGGTTTATAAAAACAAAAACCAGGTGTGGACCAGGGATTTTATAAGCATCATTTCCCTTTGTCCTGTCATCCAGGATGTGATTGAGATGGTATGGGGTCAGTTATGGGATTAGAGGCCATATGTCCTGTCATACACCCTCATTAGGTATGGGGTCAGTCTTGAGATCAGTTATGGGGTTGCAACAGCCTGACTTCTAGGTCATTTCAATGTCCAAAGGACCTCAAAGGTCAAAAAAGTCCACTGGCACTAGTTCTGGCACCATTCCCAAAGTTCAACTGTCCCACACTCGCTTTCAAGCACTCTCTGTCTCTCTAGGATCTGGCTGTCCTGGAACTCACTATGTAGACCAGGCTGGTTTCAAACTCACAGAGAGCCACCTGCCTCTCTGCCTTCTGAGTGCTGGTATTGCTCCTTTTCCCTCTATTGTTTTCACAGTCACCAGAAGGCATCATATGGAAACGAGGCTCTGGTTGGATCTTGATGCAGAAGCTGTCCATAGCCCAGGGAAGGTGCTACTAGGATAAGGTCCAGATGCAAAGCTATCTCCCACACCCAACCCACTTTCCTGCTATTTCAACTGTATCTCACCAGTGCCTCAGCTCCCACTCCCACTTGCAAGCCAGAGATACAAGCTGAAATAGGTTCCTCGGAGGACCCTATCTGTGTGATGGCACCTTCTCCTGAATTAGCCAAACACTTCCACACCAGGCTTCTCTCTGATCAGATGTGCTCCAGACACTGCCACAACTCTGTTCCCTCAGAGCTACTTCGACTTAGAACATCCTCTCCACTGGGAACACATTTGTCTCAGTGCACTTAGGTCCCACTTGTCTGCAGGGCCCACCCTTGGACTCCAGTGTTGCATAGGTGCGTGGAAACTTAGCCGCCTGAAATAAAGGCAAAGCCATTCCTCTCATGAAGCTTGCTCTTTCTCACAAACAAGGAAAGATGAAAGGAAGGGTTAGCCCAAGGTCATGGGATTACACCTTAGACTGGCCAGCCAGGGCGGTGGCATAGTCCTTCAAAGAAGTAAAACACCTGCAATTCCTAGGCACTCACTCCACTAAAGGCAGAAGGAGCAGTCTGACCCCAAGACTTGTCAGAGATTGAGTTGTGCAAGCCAGGGTCACTGAAAAGGGTAGCAGTGAGCAAAACCTACCACACTGATATACCATACCCATCAGGCCAGTTCAGGGAAATGTTACGAGGGGAAGAGCAGGAGAACATCAACTATCTAGCAGAAAGGAAACCTGAAAGTCACTAAGATGTAGTGGCCAGGCCTTCCAGAGCTCATCTCGGGCTCCCCGGACCCGAAAAAACACTCGCCATCTCTTACGTAGACGACCATGGGGGTGTTCCACAGGGGCGGAGGGGAGTGAGGCGCTCCCCTGGCTGATCTAGGCCCTGACGGTTCCCGACTCCAATCTAAACTGTCTATCTCAATCTCCGACCCCGACGCGGGGAGACCCTCACCAAAAGAAGGTGTTAGTGCCATCGTCGTAGACCTCGGACTCCGTGCTGCGGCGGCCCTCGAGCAGCGGAGACTCAGACTCAGAGCCTCCGGTGACTCTGCGCTCGCCCTTCCGCATGGCGCCCGGCCTGCGCAGCCCAGCAGGCTGCAGGCGGTGGGCTGGGGTCGCAGCGCTGCTTGGCGGGGTCTCCGCGGGAGTGGGGCGGGGCCGTGAGGCATTGTGGGACGCGTAGTGCGCGCCGGGCCGCGGGGCATGCCGGGCGCTGGAAGCCGGGGCCCTAAGCTGCCAGCTGGGAGGGACGCGATCTGGTTGCTAGGAGACCGGCCGCGTGCTCCGCTTGACAGACACCGTGGCTGGTGTTGATAAAATTCCGAAGACTTATCTTTGGGGACGTTAAAAAAGAGCCTCAACCTAAACTGTTGTGGTAGTCAGCCCTAGCATGCAAACTAAACTCAGGAGGCTGAGGCAGGAGGATTGAACGAATTCAAGGACAGCCTGAGTTACGCAAACCTTGAATTAAAAAAAAAAAAAAAAAA